>JAMBLF010000838.1:0-180396 GCA_030578115.1 Leucoptera coffeella | reverse complement strand
GGATGATTGAGTGACGTGGATACAGCAAGACTTGTTTATTTTAGTTAAACTCAGTTTCATGTAGTAAGGACTTATTTTGTGGGGCAATTCTGCCGATGTTAGTTCAGCATTTGAGCTGCAAAAGCGGCTTCTCGTTCGATTTACTTCTAGAAGCGAAGCTTCAGGCACATTCTAATGAGTCATTATTAAATTTACTGTCGAAAATTCTCTAGGGAGTTTCTTGGCATTCATTCACTGTAGGTTTTTCTTTACGAAATTACTACTGCTGTCTAAATAGATTTATCTTTCATTCTTTATTTAATTCTCATTTTAATAAAAAACTTTTTATGAGAAAATGTTTTTTCTTCTATTTATAATCCTTATACTAAATAAAAAGTATTTCATCTCAATAACAATATCACTTACATTCTAAATCAAGATGGATTTTTCCTTTTTCTATTGGGATTGTTAGCTATTCGTTTAACTGTCATATTTATGTACTCAGTAGCTGATGATCTTGGTAAATTGCTGATCTTGATAAAAGCCTGTTCATCAAAAGAGGTGCTCTCGCTGTGCACCCTGGCCCACCGCCTGGGGGAATGAAGGCTCTCGTGCTTTTGGAAGGCCTCGGTAAGTAATGCTCAGTTGCAAACCAATTTACATACATTTTCCTTTCCCTTATTCACTATGGTTGTAGTCATATAATTGGATGTTTCTTTGTGTCCATCCTTTGAGTGTACTCCCCCTCTGTCCGCATGTGGCAAGTGCTGCTCCTTCATCGCCGGCCGATGCGCCTTGGCCACGCTCAGGATGATGTCTCTGAGTGCAGCTACATTGGTGGCATTTTTATCAACTGCTAAAGCGCTAACCTTGAAGCCAAATGTGTCTTTCATGAAATCATTGAAGTCTTCAATGCAAAACACACAAGTTTTGGATTCCAAACACCTGTTGCAGCAGTGGTTGCACCAGGAGTCTAGGATTGACATTAGCATCAAGCAAAACGCACGCACACCCACCGTTCTGCACAGCCCTTTGGCATGAGGCTATTCCGTAGAGCAGTCCCGTCACTTTTCTGAAAAAGACAGAGTCATAGATTGAAGACAAGAGATTTTAACTGAACTTTTTATTGTTTAGCACCCTACAATTTACTTTGTTTAGAAAAGGATGTGATGCCAGAGCAACATGGACAAATTTCTTCATTTCATTAACATAGGCAAGAAACCTGATCATCTTTAGTACAGGCAATAGTCAGCAATCTTACATATAATACCATTATCTAATTGGGTGATCAATATCTGGTGAAACATGGAATCAATATGATCATAAATAATCTAATTATTTTGCAGTTGCAATTGTCTGTCTAATGTTAATAGAAGTCAATGTTATCATATAGCAACTGGTATTTCAAGGCCATTTTCATGTATAGTCAGGTGAAAGCATAAATGTTTTTGTTCAGTCAGTAGTAATAAGGTGATCTTACTGAACCAGGGGCGCCTTTGGCCTCTCTTTCTTGGGGATGTCCTTGATCTCCCTCCAGTGGGGCTTGGGGGGCAGCGGCTGTTCCACACTTATGTGCTTCTAAAGCTTTCTTTACTTTGTTGCTATGCTCTTCGGGTAACACAGGCCTGAAATATAGAACCGTCTTAGAAAGGTCCTATAAAGAATAGAGATAGTTTGTAATTTAAAATATCTTTTAAAATCTTTTAAATAAAAAAGTATGTATATATCATGTTTTAATAAAAAAATAAGTGAATTATTGTAATTGGTTTCTTGATACTTTATTAATTACTTTGTTACTGTGTCATTAATTCTCAAGAGGCCATTATTTATTTACGTTCTGATTTGTCAATGTCGTTGTTTTCTGTCTTGATAAGGAAACCTATTTGTCCCTCTGAAACATGCTGCTTAGCCCTAGTCATGTTAAGTGCTGATTAAATGGTAAACCAAGGGTCTCAGTGACCTAACGCATACATTTGCAGTGCAGCAGTGATACTAACTCTACATTTTTTATTAATTGCTTTCAAAATTGTATCAAAATCTCAAAAAAATTCACAGTAAGTAATTCTTAGATTTCTTAATGTGACACACTATAAATGAACAGCTTTTATTTAATATTTGTATTGTTATTAATAGATATGGATGGCGAATGTCTTTTCTCAGATTGTATGGAATAAAGTGTCACTTTTATTATTGTAACATATGAACAAATATAATGAAAGCTAACTTACCTCAGGCAAAATTTTTGATATTAACGAGTATAATAAGAGGTTAAGTAAAATATCAAATAGGGTATAAACTTATAAAGAATATAACAATATAAACTCACCAATAATTATCAGGTTTAACTAAAACATTTTTAATAGTTCTTTTTAGTTTTTCCTTTACTGACTTTATTACGTTTTTGTATTGTTCCAGCTGCCTTGTCGTCCATTTCAAAATCATTAAAGCGTATCCATCAAAACTAGAACCGGTTAAAACCTAGATAGTTAATAAGTAACATGTAAATAAGATTAAAAACAAACATAGAAATTCTAACCTAATTGTTCAACAAGTATAGAACTTTAATTTTTTTCTTAGGAAAAGCAAAGGAAACGATGTCCATGCAGTTGTTCATTTATATTGAAAATGATGAATAAAAACTCAACAGAAAACACCGGCGGAATATCAGTTTAACAAAAAGCGATTTGTTTCAAATTCCTACGCCATGACTATTTTGAATTAACATTTATAACACAAAATAAATTACTCAACTACAAAAACATCATTAGCACCAATGCAAAAATTATTCTATACTATAATTTTTTTGTGATTTAGAGGTAGTGCCTGATATCAGTGTAGGTATAAGATGTTAGATAACTTGTAAACGTGTAATCACCATGTAGGTATGCAATGGTACATGAGCGACACAGAAATGAAATTGGTGGTCAGTGTGCTTTGCCTATACATATATTTGATCTTCTATGAGGAAACAGGAATGTATGAAGTATAAATATCCAACAGTTTAATTAATATTTAATATTATTAATAAATTAATTAACAGCAGGTAATCGACTTACCCGTTAAAGATTAATATCTTAGTACGTCGAATTTCACAAAGAAAAATATTATTATTTAAGAAGCACAAGTGTGCTTATCAGGAAACGCATTTCATTTGTGTCATCAAAGAAAGATGAGTCGTTCTTCGAGGCTATCGAACTGAATTAATAAAGTAAAAACAATGAAAATTCAGATCCATACACAGTATTCATTTATTCCTACATAGATAAAAAATCCTAAAACAGTACATTGTCTATTTATATGAATAAGGAGAATGGGAGAAAGCTAAGCGAACGCTGAGCTGCGGTTCCAAGCGTCATTCGAGGGGCCATTCTCCGTTCGTTTAGGGGTTCCATCGCGTCATGCACATAGCCGATGGAGTCGGAGAGTCTAAGCAGTCGCTGAGGCGGAGGCAGCCGCGCGGGTGCGCCGATGCTGTACCTTCCTCCCTGGTGCAGCTGCTCACCTGGTGGACTTGTTCAGGGCTTGCGACCTGTCTGCTCCTCGGCTGTTGCACTTTCATTGATTCAACCCCTGCCATTACGTTATGTGCGTCCATTTTCTAAAAACTATCAGGTATCCCCACTAATCTGGGAATTATTGTAAGTGATAATATATTTAAATTACTGTGTTAAAGGGGTCTTTTGAGGGATAATGTAATTCCCAGAAGATAATCCCCGAAGCTGCGCATTTAAGTTTGATTAACTCCCGAGGTAAGACGAGTTATGCACGTTATAGGCACGAGTATTTTAAAATCAAATTGTTAAATGACGAAAGTAAGGCATAAAAATATTTTTTATTCAGTATTTAATTTTCATTAGCACTACTCCCAAGAATCTAACTAAATCCCAGGTTATCTCAGTTCTTTGAAAGGGTGCATTAACTTTGCCCTTCGTATTTCCATTAAAATACTAAAACACGCATGTGACGTCGAGTGAGGCAGCGGCATTCACGTAGGCTCGCCCCTGTGCTGGTCGTCGAGGTGCCGCGTGACGTAGTGGATGGCGAGTGCCTCGATGCGCCTTAGCTCCTGCTGGTGCCTGTCGAGGGCCCTGCGCGCCTCCCTCAACTCCCCAGAGCCCCCCTATCTGCTGCTCTCCGAGGTCTGTCGGCGGCTGCGCGTCGCCTGCTCGGGTGTCCCCAGAAGGGCTGCTGCTGGATCTTTGGCTGGTAGGTGTTTGCCTATGGATTCGAGAGGTCTTCTTTTTCTTATGGTACCTTTTTGATCTACTCCGTCTCCTGTTATCGATGGGAGTCTGAAAAAGAGCAATTATATATTTTATTTTTGTCGGTAGAAAGACTCAGGCGCCTCCTGACTAGGACTAGTCCTGTGTGTTAATAAAAATCTGTTATTGTGATAGCTTTCAGAAAAAAGACAAAAAGACACTTTCGCAAGCGTTAATCCTTGCGGGTAGTCAAAGGTCGTGTGTCCATCTATTCAATTTGCGGAGGTAGGAATTCTATGGCCATCTCGAACCCACGACTTGTTACCCTCATATTCAATACTTAACGTAACATGAGGTAAGGAGTGGAGCACTGAGTGTTCCGAGGAATAAGTAGATTAATTTTCTCGCAATGTTCAGACTAGTGCATTTCGCAAACATAGGAAAATATTGAAAACCTTAATTTACATATTGCCACCATCGTCTGATATATACGGAACGATCAATGATTGTAATAAAATTAAGTTACGTATTGTGATCCAAACTGAATATAAAGTAGCCTTAAATAGCATTTGTTATTAAAATAATCAATGTCGTGAGTGTGTAGGTGGTGGAGTGAAGTACTACTGTGGTACTGACGGGTGCCTCCGCCTCGGAGCCAGAGCTGGAGAAGGGCAGGCGCCGGCAGGGGGCGCAGGCGCAGGGGCCGACAGCTGACATCGCGCCCACCACGCTGCCAATCAAGACATATAGATTAGTAATGCCTCATGAAACCACCGAAGCTTAGCATCACTGAGCGCACAATGGTTGCGGTGAAGAATAAGCACGCGACTTAAACTACAAAATATCACTCCTATTCCTCTATCAGTATGTGTCTCACCACTGCACGTGACGTCGGCGGCTGCCTGGTGAAAGGCGGGCTTTTTATCTCCTAAATTCTTCTTAGTGCGGATGTAACATGGAAAAGTAGACGCATAGGTAGGTAACATATAAAAACTTTTTGATTCCTGTGTACTAATAAAATATAACTTCAACTCACACACACACACTCTAACGGTTTTTTGAGGTAACTTATATGTCGTGTACATAAGTAGGTATGCCATGCATACGTCCTGTAATGTTGCATTTTCAAGATAAAGATTTAAAACTTTTTAACTAACACGTAAGAACCACATTATCACAATTTTATCTTGCTACCAATAGTACAAAACTTAAAATGTATACAGATCGTGCTAACTGAGCATTTGTATATGTGATTATGATCAATTCAATCAGATATGCAGTTACACCAAAATTGTATTAGTTCGTAAAAACATTTAAAGAAAGGAATAAATAAGGACGTAAATTGAGTAATGGTAAAAGATAATACTTATTGCGCTTAACCATTATATGAATGTATTTATAAACCGCAGTACAAAAGATAATATGAAACTGACCTGGGAATCTAACAGTAGTGGGGCATGCCCTATGCACACAAGACGCAGCTTTCGCGTTGGAACTGACGAGCACAATGAATGAATCCAACCAATTCGTATAGGAACGCACTTTTTTTGCTCGGCCCAGGTAACGGGCGACCCTACGAATGTAGATCCTATTCTTCTGCCTACCCTAGAGATACAATTGCAGCGGCTGAATGGGTGGGTGTCTTGTGCACTGTTTACGATTGTGTCTTTCTTCAAATAATGTCGCCAGTTGCCTTTCTCTTGGCGTATCGAACAAGCGATAATTAGATAGATTGAATGTTTAAAAAGATTTTATTAAGAATTGAATAATTGTATTATGTAATCTATATTCTTATTATTTATTAAATACACTAACAGCTCTTCGGGTTGGTGCGTGTATATCACTGGAGTTTTTATAGTTTATTATTAACTTTTTAATTTTCTTCAAATGTTGAACGATAATAAATGATGGGTTTCCGCATCTCGAAATAACGGTTATCATCAAGGAATTCCCAACATGGGGAACAAAGTACGGACCTTTATAACGGTGCATACTATTATCTACATACACTTACACCAATACCAACACCAATATATACCACAGCATTTGTGGAGTAGGTACGTCATTAGTGGCCACTCACTTTTCCCCAGATATCTATCTAAAATACAATCAGTCATCTTTCCTACTAGGAGCAGGTAGACGGAATCAATATTCCCGTATTTGCTGATAATTCCGTCAGGTCAAACTCCAATAGGAACAAAGTGATTAGGCAAGTATTACTGAGAACAATTCTGATCATACGTTTTTTAATGTCGATTAACTAATAAGTTGTCATGAAATCTTGTTATAGGTATGAAATCCTACTGATGTAGCTATTCAGGTGTCTTGCCGCAATCCTGAATCACTTTGATGCTTTCAATTCATTGCTAGACACCATTGAATCTCAGAAATATGACAAAAGTAAATATGTATATCTTAAATTATTTATCGGATGTATTTATCTTGAGAATAACTTTCATTAAACAAAATTGTAAATAAATGACACATACTCGTACATATTCAAGGACCATGTTGGAAAACAGAAGAAAAGCGTAGATCTCAACTCTGCCTCCACCGAAAAACGGAATATTTTTTCTTTACATCATCCCATCCGTTTAGTGAAATATTTATTATTTATTGGAATTATGATTAATTTCGACGTAGCTCAGTTGTTTGGGTATCAGTGGGTACAGGGTTCAAATCCCGCTTGAACATGTACCAATGGAATTAATGAAGTTTAATGAATTTCTATGTACATTTTCGTAATAAAAACACATTTACGAAATGCATCGAATTGTACGGTGAGGGAAAACATGTCCATCGAATTATACGGAGGGTAATAGTTAGTGCTTGTAAATGGCGACATGGCTTACCACCTGTCACATTGAGTACTGACTATCTGGTCAATGCGTGGGTTTGAGGTGGCCATAGAATTACTACCTTCGCAATCGCGGAGATGGACACCTGAACCTCTGACTAGGGTTAATAAATCGTGAACGCATTTGTTTTTTTTACATCATGATGATATATCTTAAAATAATTTATATATATTGGGGATTTTGTAACATTCAAAACCACAGAACTAATCTCCTTTAGTATTATTGAGCAAAACTCTATATAAAAACCAATGCAAGTGTCTTCTTCTGTAGATGTTGTTGTACTGCACTCTTCACTTCTGCACTTTCAGAGTGGCAAAGGGGCATTGGGCGGCCACTCGTGCCATGGGGTCTCGTGATTGCTGATAATGGATGCAAGATAAAACTTGATCCCATAAAAAAATATTCGTATAACTTTAATTTTAGACAAAGTATCTGCTGACCGTCTGCTAGAAAAGCGCACACAAATCCTTGTCCCCGCTCGTGGTTTACACGTATTCTAATGACATCTGTTGTTTTTAAAGTGACTTGGGATGACCGGAATTGATTTCGAAAAAACTTTCAAAGCGAAGGTCATGATAGAGCTGATCAATTTATCAGCTCTGACAACTCGTAGAATGAACTAAATGATGCAAAATAACAACCTAAGGTATTAATTAATAAAAAGCGAACTATACCTATGTATTTCGTGGGCAGCCAACGGCATTTAATGGTCTCGATCCACAACTAGCGTTCTAATATTAACTCGGCGCCCATGGGAGCATGATCCACGTGCGTTCCGCCGGCTGGATCTTTTTTGACTCAGATCCCGATTCAATTCACTGATTCAACGACGATATGAGTGTCCCTCGATGCCTTTTACAAAAGTTAGTTTTAATTCATCTGCTTGCATATTAATTAGTGATAATAAATCTATATCAGTATGGGCTCTTGGAACATGCACTGTACAACAGAAGTAGATATAGGTTCGCAGTTTCACTTAAACACTAAAAAACAAGATTACTTCGATATCAATCGCCGAAGAAATAGACAAAACGTAGTAGCCAACCAGCAGGATTTCAATATTTACTTTTTTACAAAAAAAAATTCGGTGACGTGACTCATATAATCGGCGGTTACGGATGTGAAGAAAACTAAAATAATATTGCTAATGAATTTATTTAATACTAAAATTATAAAAAGTAAAAGTTACATCTACGTAGTAGTCTAATTAATTACAATTTAAAAATCAGTCTCGAAATCATGACAGTGCTGAAACCTTACTTGACTACTTCTTCAAATACTTATTTGGAAATAACCTACTTACGCAATATCTGGTAACTTCTTTCAGACTAAAGCTTCGGAGAGCTAAGGGGCCTTTGGAATCATTTACATGTTATTTATTATTACAAGTACAGATAAAAGGAACAGATAATATTGCTACGCTGTGGCGCCTAACGTTGGTGTTCCAGCTGAGACAGAAGAGTCCGCTGTGAGGTAACGAAATCACTTAGCGCTAAGGAGAACCTAAATAATATCGTTTTTCAGTACATTATTACAAGCTAACGTCTTACTTAATCACAATGGTAACTGTGGTATTTAAGCCTAAGGTAAGTACACTCCGGACTCATAAGAACTTCTACATCAGTTCACTATTCTCTTTGGCTCAACTGAACTATATTTATTTTTTTATAGATTCAAAATAACGGAGTTTGGCAGGCACATCGCGTTCTCTCTCCGCATAGGGAGGTAGAAGGAGAGCACAATACTGCCGGCTCAAATCGTTTGCAGCCTGAGGTAAGGCCGAAACGAAGGAATACATGGCTGGAATATGTTTTTCCCAATATTTCTACTTTATTCAGTTTTAAGACTATTATTTTGGCTTGAGATGGGCTTTATATATGGTTGCAATGAAATCGTTCCAACTATGTGGCAATGTAGCCCGGCTATACAAAATGATTTGCCGAGTATGGCATAGTGTAGCCGGTTTTGGCTGATGCAACAAAACTACAACCCGTCTAGGAATTATTAATTAAATATTACTAGAAGATGCAATGACACGAATATACATTTTATAGAATGTAAGTGATATTCTATCATAGTTTATCCTGATCTGAACAATCTCTTAATTTTAAATGCAATTCAGTCAAATTTAATAACAGCACTAAAATCATATCAACTACAGATAAGTAAATAACGAGGAAGAAATACTAAATTCTGTTCAATATATACAATGTATCTTAGTAACACTAGAAGAGGATATTTCTGAAGGATTTCAGGGGCGATCCTTCAGTCGAACAAATCTTTCAGTTGGAAATAGTCAATGGCTGCTTTTTGACACCTCCTTAAGCGTAAGTGGCGTATCCACATTCCTATGTCTGCATCGATTATCGTGCTTATTCATCATGGAAGGTATGCAGACTTATTTCAACATGAGTCTATGGCACTGTGGCAGCCGATCAGTCAATTGGGCGCGAAGGCAGTGAGCAATCTCCTCGTCTTCTTTCTAGCTCCTTGTCCGTAGCTCCTAGTTTGAAGCATTCCCTTCCAAACACTTTTCATGAGACGACTACGTAGTTCTCTGTAAGCAATAATACAATATTATTTATGTAATAAATAAAGTATCCTTTCATAATTTATTAATGTATAGAAATATTAAAGAAGACATGCCTACATGAACATAAATGGAATAACATTTTTTAAAAATGATAGTTAAATATTATAAATGAAGTTAGAAGTAGCTTTATTTATTTTATTATGTGTGCTAGATGAGGCCTTAGATTCACTAACTCGGCAGTTTCGGCTAATGCAGTAATAGATGGAGAGGCACTCACGGTGGCGCTCAGGCGGCCCGTCGGTTGGTGCGCACGTAGTAGCGGTGGAAGTGGCTCTCCGGGAGCTCCTCCACCCCTTCCTCCTCGTGGTGGCCGCGGTGTTGCCTGAGCCCGTGCAGCTGCGCACCCCCGGGGGGCTGGTCGTCGTGGGCGTCGCTGTCGTCGCTGTCGGAGTCCTCGTCGGAGTCGTAGTCGCTGTCGAGGTCCAGCGGCTGCCCCTGGGCGTCGTGGGCGTGCGGCTGCCCCGGGTACATCTCCTTGAGCACCCGCCGGTACTGCTCCTTGATGGCGTCCAGCGGCAGCTGCCGGATGGACTCCAGCACCTTCAAGTAGTCGCGGAACTTCACCTTGTAGTACTCCGCCGCCTCGTAGAAGAACACCTGCGACCGATTCAACGTTGTGCCATTAGCACATCTTAGGGGACTCATAGGTTTTATTAGTAAATAGAAGCCCTTGAATATGCCGAAAGGGAAATTATTGAAAAATTACGCTTTGAATGGTTTGCTCATGTAAAGCGAATGAATATTCAAAGATGTTCGAAAGGAATATAAGTGAGTGAAGCAGAAGGGCGGTTATGTAGAGGTCGGCGATCAGACACGATAGACTAAAAAGCATTACGTTGGGAAGGCGAATGGGCAGGCGGGGCGCGTACCTGGTGGTTGGCCCTGGCCTCGGCCTCGCTGGCCCTGATCTCGTTGAGCATCCAGGTGAGCTTGGTGATGCACTGGTCGATGCGGTAGTGCATCTTGCGGATCTTCATCCTCTCCCACAGCTGCAACCACAACCACACCATTCAACGTCATACATCACATTGTATATAAAAGAATGCATACTGGCTGCCCTACTTCCTGACAAGTCGGGGAAGGCGACTAAGGGACTAGGAGTTAATTGAATCTATTGGGGAATGCGTTAGCACCAATGTTCCATTATGACATCACAACCCTAATTATAATGCTAAAAAGTGTCAATTATTAAATCCCCAAGGTTCTGCAATATGAATGACTGTAAACGTATATTGAAGAGGAAATAATTAGTAACAAAACAAAAAAGTAAAAATCAAAATTAAACGAAAATAAATAATTGCGGTCAGTAACGATTATCTTCCTATGTTCACGGACATAGTACAACAATGATATGCGTTTGCTCAGTATTAGAGATAATTAGACAACTTCTCGCATCTATCAATATTGCTTTAAGTATGCAAATATGGTCAATGCAAAGGGTATCGGCTATTGTTTGTGAACATTATGATAACTGTAGCTCATCTGAATATATTATTCGATGATGCACACAATTGTTGTATACACCTATTGCGACGAAAATTGCCTATTCTCCGGAATAGGCAATGTTTCAGGGCTATTCCTATAATGTTGGATCTATCTATCTAGGAATCCATAGGGTCGACATGGCCATAAAACATTTGACCCGCAATTGCTACGACGGATAAGAGAACTCTGAATACCTCGCAAGAGATGGTCGTGATGTGTCTATGTAAGGTAAGCATCTCACCTGCTCCATGTTCTCAGTCTTCCCTCTATGAGCTCCAGCGAATCGTTATAACGCCATTACTACATCTGCAAGGAGGACGAAAAAGTTAGTCATTTAATGCTCATGATTGATATTACATAAACTACTAAAAACCCCAGTGAATGTTCGCAGGTTATCCAGAGAAGGAGGATCCGTGTCATAAAGCCGTGATGATAAAGATAAGCAGCAACGCGTGCTTTGTTCCCCGAGGTCGCTTCGGACTGACTACGAGTTGCCTCGGATTCCGAATTATGTTTATTTAGATGTACCTACAATTAATTATTACTTTTGTTCATATCTATAACAGTGTCGACCGTGCAATAGTTGAATAAATAATTTCATTGAAATGTCTATTCTCGTCTTACATTATGATTATATTGTAGAACTATTGTATGTATTCGAATTGATATAAATGTCGCTTCGTAATTAAGCAACGAATATCGTCCCGAATGTTATCTAAACGGATTGGCGCCCTTGCCGAAGCAGCTAACCCGAGGGTGCACCGTCCCCTCGTGTGCGGGGCGCGGGGCGGGGTCTGTCTAATGCCACTCGCATAGATGTTTTGTTACGCTTACGAATATGTACATCGACTGAAATTCAGTCTGGGATACTACTTTCATCTTATTTATTACGAAAAAAGCTATCTTTTATCGGTATGCACATGTAACGATGAGTTTAATAATAGAAATGTGACATGAAAGTAGTCGATTCACTATTTGCAAATAGAAAACAAGCGAGTGACGTAGGGCCAAGGGTCGTTGACATACCTCGTGACGTGCGCCCATTAAGTGGCGATGGCACCCCGTATTGGGCACTGCGAGTCCTTCCAACTTCACGACCGTAGCCATGGCTATGATGATGATCCTATGGTACGTCCTCACTTCACTTCACTGCACATGTTTCACTTCACAACATGAACCCTGGCGGCGGGGTCATCGACCGCGACCTCACCTTATCTATCCCTAGCACTGTTTCCTCTGAGGGAAGGGCCTCCGTAGAGGGCGTCCTGTGGAGGGCTGGCAGCGCGGTGTCTGGCGTGGTGCACGCTGCAGCGGCGCTGGCCGTATGCACTGGGCTGGGCGGCTGCTGCAGCCCCAGTGCGCATGCGTCGCAAAGGGCGTTACCCCGGGGCCTCGCGGCCATCGACTGCGCTCTATGCTCTAAGCCCGATCCATTTCATTTGACTTTAGTCGCTCCTTATTGAAACTTATCATTCTTTCTATGTCTTGTACATTATTTCAGCGTCAAATTTGTCACTTTTGAACATAATTTAAAATAATGTTGTTAATTACATGTTTTAAAATTATCATTCGTTTTAAATTTATAATTTATAGATTTTATATTATATTTATTTATAATATTTTATGTTATATTAGAAATTGATATTTCTAATTATATATTAGCAAATAAATCAATTCTTAAGTTGCGCTTGCATAGGGAAACGATTGAGCCAATGTTTCAGAGAGCTTTCAGAGTTCAATGAACCATGGTTATCTCTAGGCGTGCGTAGGTGGAGACTATTTTCGTTTCTTTCCTACTCAACAGAATTAGACTCCTGCTATTCCTAGCTATAATTAGAGTGTGGTATAGGATGATTATTATATAGTTATATATTAATTCTGGTTATAGTGTAGTTCAGTAAACTCGTAGAATCTCCCCACTATATTTTGATAAAACACTTACGGTGATAGTTAATATTATAATTAATATTGTGTAAAGGTTTTAACTTATAAAATATTTTGTTATTGTGTCTCATGTCTATGATCCAAATTTAAACCTATATAAGTGCTATTGCATCTCCAAGTAATCAGTGAATGTAACAATATTCATTATGAATTAGTTTTGAGTCACTTTTATAATCGGTTGGTTTCTTCCTATACAAATACCGCTTAATGTATTTACCTACCTACTCGTTTATCAATTAGTCAATAGTATATTTTAATTTAGTTTTGTCATATAACAAATCACACGCAGTATAATAAGTCGGTGACGCTACAAACCATATAAACAAGCGATAACACCTAATTAGTTTTTAATCTTGCAACATATTTATCAATAAATATAACATTTTGTTTCACGTTACTTTAGTTAACATTAGTAGTAGGTAGTTAATAGTTTGACGTAATCTCAGAATGAAATACTCAAATAATATACATACACGTACTTTAATCCCTTTCGTGGTCGAAAGAATCGCGGACACACGAAAATATCTCCTTAGTCACTTTTAGCAGGAACATCGGGGTTGTGATGTAATATGGAACATAGGAAAATAATTATAATAAAAATTACTTACAAAATTCTCCGGCACCTATGAGCAAAACGATGTATTTGTTTATAAATATTCCTCTAATGTGATAGACGCGAGCGTGGCTGCACCGCACAGGGTGACTCGATCGCTCGCCCGATGCAGTGGCCTTGAGCTGACTGCAGCACCCCTCGTGGTGGCAAAAAACCATGGGCCTCCCCTCAACATAAAGTCCCCAATCGGGTGGCAAGGCCCAATGGCCCAGGTAAACAATCCATATCGCTCAGCCCATATAAAAAAAAAGAATGCCGCTTGCAAAAAGTTTTGCCAAAAAAAAGTTTCTCAAGTTCAATACAAATTCTGCCTCTCTTTTCAGCGTGCCATTAGACAGTCACATCTATACCAGCCGTGAATTCGTTTGGCAGAATAGTGTTTGTGCCTACATAGATTTGATTTAAATGTAACAATATGTCATACACAATACACTAGATGTCGCTAAGAACCAAAACATAGTAAATGTAGCAATTTGTTTAGGCACGTAATTAACGTTTCAAAGAACTTTAATTTAGAGACAGTCTTCAAATGATTTCAGTTAGACGCTAAGGATAGACTCAGTGTGATAGTTGCCTCTTCCATCAAAGTATCGAATGGTTGTGAAAGCTTATTATTTCGTTTCATGTAATAGCGAGGTAGCAAAAATATACGGTGCGTTGGTTAAAAGATTATTTATTGTTTAAATTGTATCACATGTCCGTTGGGTAAAAAAAGTATATAAATCTACATATGTATGTCTAATCTAATATGTATCATGATTAAAAGTACAATTCATTTGATTCAACTTACTAAAAAAATTCAAGCTAAAATATCATATTTACATGCAATGAAAAATCGATCAGGCTTATGAACAGTTGAGCTGACAAGGAACAAAATACATATATAACGATTGTCCATGATTTTATTAAAGCTGGTGACTTGTATCTCATCACTCTCATCGCAGACTGCGCTTGGGCAAAGTGAACACAATGGAGCAGCAAACAAGATTTATATCCCTTCCAACTAGGCGCCTAAAGAGCATAAGAAGGTATGTAGGAAACTTATCATTTGGAATTATTATAATTTGTCACTGTTTGAACATCAGTATCAACCATTTTTTCCTTTGCTACTATAGAATGACAGAGACAAGTACTTTACAATCAATTTTCTGTCTCTGTCACTCTTGTGCAGTTGTTTCCATTTGTTGATAATATAAAAGTAACACAGCTGGCTATGAAAGTATGTACGAGCATGGAATTTGGACTATTGTCCTAATTTCACTAATGGGGACTGTTATCTTGTATCATTAGACCCGTAATAAACTTGTATAAATATTGCGATTTCCTCGCGCACACCGTTCATATAAAAGTGTTTATCTGCTAAGAGCCCAGTATCACTCGATTTTAAATTCCAAGTAAATATAATGGACACTTATTCTAAAATCTCAAAGCTTTAAAAAATCGTAAGTATAAAATCACATGGCTGAGCAGGTACTGCGGAAGAGTGGCAGGTAGCTCGTAGTCCGATGGCCCTAGTTGTGGGCCCCGGCGCCTCCGGGCCCTCGGCTGAGGCGCGGGTGGGGGAGCGCGAACGCCCTCCAGCCGAGCCGCTCGTACTCCACCACGCACCTCTCGTTGATCAAACTCCTGCCAACGGTCAGTTGATGATTAAACAAACGATAATAAAGATAACTACACGTATCACGCCTGCCTTCCTGAGCACTGATAGGTAGGGATCGCTTATCACCATTTTTGAACTGACTTGGTCCAAATCTGTATACAAATTAGACGGTTATAGGCACAAGTAGAACTACTTACAGAGTACAAATTTTCATAATCTTTATGTACATGTACAATATTAAAAATATGCTGTGCATTAACCTGTGCGGGCTAGTCAGAGGTTCAAATGTGTTTGTGATTGGCGACACAGCTTACAGTCTATCACATTAGATACTTTCGTTTTGGTGCTCAGAATAGTGTGGTTTCCTCGCTGTGTGTAGTGCGCATGTGCGTGTGGATACCTGACCACTTCGCTGGCCACGCGGCTGAAGGCGACCACGGTCTTCACGACGTCGTACGCAGTCAGCGGGTGCATGGACAACTTCCCCTCGGAGTTCTTCACCAAGTATCTGGAACATATTGCAATGTCTTGGAATGTCAGACATATAACATATTGAAAAAGGGTGAGGGTTAAAAAGTGCGTGTACAAAAACTAAACAAATTAATTTGATCGCTACTAAAGTAATGGCTTTATACCAAATCGATGCGCTTTCGAATATTGTGTAGTTTCCATACGTACGTATCTATTTGCTTATACCATGCAACAGAGTCCACTGTAAGGTTCATCGCAATTCATTATAAAGCAAGATTATTGACTGTGAATTCAACAAAGCAGTAAATTCGCGTACACTATTAAAGCAGAAATATGAATGTTCAAGTGTCAACGTGTCATGTGGAGTAAGTCCTTCACATTCATGTGCCGTCTACTACTCATCTATTAAGAAAGGAGAATCTCCTTACTGAATTAACTAGAATACCATTGTCCTGCTTACCCTTCCCGGAACAGTAGGTTGAGCAGCCCCCGCGTGGCCAGCATGTAGTAGCGCCACACCACTCGGCGGAATTCCGACGACTTTACGAACGTCTTCCCGGAGCCTCTCAGGGGATCTGAAAGACACAAACGTCCACGATGCAGGGTGGCCACATGACTCCATCTCTGGCCCAACGCCCCTCGTGGGGAACTCCATGGCCTCCCCTAAACCATAACCAAATACTAAGCAAACGAAAAGGCGAAAGCTTTGTTCTAAAATATTTTCATTTTACAAGTCATGTTGTCGGATCATCAATATCCCCTGCCCTTACTCCAACAAGTTGAGGTGCACACTCTTCTATCAACCGTCAGTACACCCTCATGCATTCAATCACAGACTAAAATCTGCCTCACCATAATATCTCCATTGTCCCTGATTGCTAAGTTGTATCGCCTATTCTGTTCGAGCCTCGCACGCTGGTACTTGGCGAGGTGGGCGTCGCTGTATCTCTCGCTGAGCGCGTGGCCCAGCTGCCGGTCGCGTTCAGCGCTGAGCTGCAGCTGCCCACTGATGTCCTCGTCGTCGCTCTGTGACAGAGGGGACACCATGGGCCGCAGCTCGCTCAGGCTCTGGCTGACCGCCCGGATTTCTTCTAAAGGCTGTAACGTGAGAACTCCATTAGGTGTATGTATACTCGTGTCTTTCTATCCCTGAGTTGACTGAATCTGGAAGTAATAATGAGTTCCTTGTTTCTGGGTTATTTTTACCAAGATTTTGATCACTTCATTGTTTCAGAACACCCAACAGAGCACAATGATTTGATGAATTTATGATATCCTTATTGCTACTACAGATGGTACAGATGGTAGAACAATATTTCTAGAGTCCTGTCGGGTGCAGCGATGAGAGAGAACAATGGATCGTTTCCTACGTCCTGGCAGAGCGAGAAGAAAGGCAGCTATGTAGACTACATGGGGCATCAAATAAGGCTTACCACCGGTGTCTGCGGCCTGCTGGACAGGTCCGATGGCTCGGCGGCTGACAAGGAGTCGGAGTCCCACCCGCGGCTCTCGCCCCCCTCCGGGCAGAGGCTGGAGTGGCAGCACTCCTCGGGGGTCAGTGGCAGGGCGACTGCTTTCTCCACCTCCAGCGTCATTCTCACTCCTTCTCCTCCTACCTAACACCTAAAAGACATCGCAACAGACACTTTTCATCATATACATATATTCATGTAAAATATTGATGAGTGTTTGCTAGCTCATCGTTGCCTGTTCGACGTAGCTCAGTTGTTTGGGGCTTGACTCTGTACCGAGGGCACAGGGTTCAAATTCCATTTTCTATGTACATTTTCGTAATAAAACATATTTACGAAATGCGTCGAATACTACGGCGTAGGAAAATATCGTGAAGAAACCGACCTGTTCCCCTAACGGGTAATAGTTAGTGCTTGTAAATAACGACATGGCTGACCACCTGTCACATTGAGTACTGACTATCTGGTTAACACGTGGGATCGAGGTGGCCATAGAATCACTAACTTCGCAAGTGCGGAGATGGACACCTGAACCTCTGACTACCCCGCAAGGGTTTAATGGTCGTGAACGCGTTTTTTTTGTTTTATCATTGCATGTCGTCCTAGTCACTACTTAAGGAAAAGGCCCCCAGTAGGCATATGTAATTAAGATTAACGAAACGACTTTTAATGTGTGAAAGAGGTATATTACAATTTGAACTCATAATGTGTTGCCAAATAAAATTAATATCACTCACCTTTGAAATGAATATAAAAACAACTTATTGTTTCAACATGTAGCAATTATTCACAACTGCTTTTCCAAGTTAAAACCCTAAAGGCCCCTACGACATTACTATTTGCACCTAACCTGCCTATCCTACTGACTGTTCGACCCACCTTCGAACGGAATAAATTATTTTATGATACATACCTTCAGAAACAATATTGTAGTAAATCTCTTTGTCTCCAACAATAAATACCTTACTGTTGGAGATTCTTGGAAACTTTTTGTTCTATTCATTTCTTTGGTGAATGTGGATGGTGTGTAAACTAATAAATACACAATAAATCTAACTGTACTATTTTGCAACGTGCCTGAGTAATACAGACTTATAAGGCAAGGGAAGTTATCGTGAGAAAACAGGCCTGTTCTTTAGAATAGGCAATATTGAGTATTACTATATTATATATTACTATATAAAACAATATTGTATGGGGGCATACATGGTGATAAAGCATTTGCTACGTGGTGGTGTGCTGATTAGATGAATACGTTACCTATCAGTAATTTATGATTATTAAATTATCTTAATAACTTTAAACTCATAATAATTAAAACACACGAACCAATCAATAAGGGTATCTAATAGATAAGCTCGTGGATTAAGAAAAGTCTATTCTGTTTTCAGAACCTGTGAACAGTGATATACACTAAATGTCTAATAAAAGGTTGCTTCCGGTAACGATAAGCCTTCATAGTGACAGCCCAATAATTCTTACTCTTAAGTCGCAAGGATTAATAGTAATGAGTCGTCATGTCTGACTATAAATGAAACAACGTTCGTATGTGCATATATTATGTTTAGTTGATCGTTGCGTGTCAGTGAGAGGCGGGGCGCCTTCGCAGCGGAGCCCTGGACCGTGGCTGCCAAAGGACCTCGTAGAAGGGGCCCGGACGGCCGCGGACACGGGGCGGCAGAAGCTGCAGCAACCACTGCAACCACACCGAGACACAGCGGCTGTGTGAGCTACAACGCTGCAAAATCACACACTCTTATATCATTCAATTCATCCCTTGGAGACTTACAATATTATATAACCAATGTCTTTTTATTATAGATACATTCATATGATTTTGTAGAAGATACATGTAAAATTCATTCAATTATTAGACTCAAAAGCAGAAGTTAGATAAAGTAGAATTGGAACAGTGTCAGTAGCAATGCATCTTTCGTCTATAAGAATTAGAAAAGAAGAATATAAAAGTAGATTTGTTCCGAGAAGCCCCGTGCCTCTGATACTGAGTATTATAACATCCGTGCCGTCCTATCCTAGGTGGTAAATGGTATGCTAACAAATTTAACAGTGTTCTTCATCCCTACATGTCGTAGGAGGTGACCAAGGAACTAACAGTCAATTGCATAAAATTGAATTGATGTTCTAGCAACCTGTCACCAACATGCATTCCACTTGGATGCCATCACGATCCTGATAGTAGGTATTATTAAATGTAGCTGAAAACCATTTTCCAATAAAGGGGGTGGTGAATTTATATGTATGTATATAGAACTTACTTGTTGTTCTGGTTGATTTCTTCGCTCCATCTCTTATTAATCAAGACGTCGATTACCGTCCAAGACCTGACCTGCGAAAACAATTCATAAATGAAATATGTACGATTCGTTAAACATCACACACGTGCTTATCTAACATTGGGAAACTACCTAATAGTATTAATGTATATTACCTGCTCCGAAGAATAGGTTCATATATCTAGGATAAAAAACTAAGGTAAATAGGTTCCTTAAGTCTGATTAGGCATAACTAATAGCTAAACTCAATGTTAAATAAAGCTTACCTCGTGTCGAATGAGACAAGTGAACTCAAATTGCAATAAATTGCGATATTACAAAGCGTCCTTCTCCATCCGAAAGCAAAAGACACTGAAGTACGAGACTTCCATCTCTTTGCACTCCTGCATAGAAGATTTTTTACAGTTAAAGGAATGTATTTATAGGGGTTTCGTTTTACAAGGGCCACTGGGAACAATAACTGATGAGACTCAAAGTCCCGTTGACTGAGCTATGCCCACGATTGCATTCCGAAATTGTTTATTTTTTGCCTCTTAAGTAAAGAATTGTTCATTTTTGTAATGATCAGAATAATTATAACGAGTTACGAATTCTTAGGTTCAATCATAGAGGAAAATTCAGCTTACAGTGACAATACTTTGCTTCGGAATCTTTTATCTTTATGAAAGATATCAACGCGTTGCGCACTGCAGCAGCGACATAAGTTTTAAATTTTGTTTTCGTACTACATACGCTAAATATTCATTCACGACCTTACAACCCTTTCGGGGAAGTCATACATTGAATATCCGCCAAGTGTTTTATTTGTGATGGTCTTTGGTATGGTGATGGTCACTTTAAACCCACTTTTTACCTGATCTTAAATATTTAATGTGTCAGGTGGTAAACACTGTCGCCGTATACATATACTGACTATCGCCTATTTCGAGAAATAAGCAGGTTCCCTCATGCCATTTTCGTTGATCGACCTATACGGTAAAGTAAACATCGTTCTATTAAGTAAAGCAAACTTAAAATATAATCAAGATCATTGTAAAGACGTAAAAAGAATAAAAATTTATTTTTGAAGGAAAGACTTGTTGCTATTAAAATAAGTGTGTAGAAATTAAAAACACAATATGAATAATTATGTACATTATGTAAAGTTAGTCTGAATATCAATAGAATGTTACTAAACTGCTTTTATTCCTTGCATGTTGCAGTTATCCTTATTTATCCTATAAGCCATTTCGCAGTGGAAAGAATTTTTGAGAAATAACATCTTATTGGTCATTATTAGCAATAATATAGGGCTTGAGATAATATTAATAAGGTTCATCACCTATGAGACTCTTTTTAACAGTCTTTTGATGCCACTGCCACGCCTTTTACACAATGCCGGAAAGAACGGCAGCTAGTTCGCAATCTGGTTACGTATCAGAATGGCACGGGACTAATTTAGAAATAATGTATTGTATCATTTAGGCGGTAGATGAAGAAGTCTTTTTTGTTCATTCCAAATATAATTGTATCTTTCAGGCAATTTTGAATCGTATTATTACAGAGTTAAAGTTCATTTACTTCATCTTTTCCATCATGCTATTCCGAGAAACTTAGCAACGCCTTTATCCTAATTCATTTGTTTAAAATGGTCACACTCCCAGCATAATATACTAAAATAATCATTTTGAAATTAATTATATTGAAATATGAAGAAGTATTGTTTGGTATAATTTGTGTTATTAACTTTGCAAATTTATAATAAATTAGGTACAAAAGGAAAAGAATATCTTTAATGAAGCCTTGGACGCAATAATGGAGCGTAATAAAAGATATGAATGCTTGGAAAATTCTAGGAATTAAGCTACTTTGAAGGTTAGTTTAATAATTTTTTTTTTTAATATACAATCATCATGTTATGATAAACTCCCACATAAGATCATCACCAGAAGACCATTTTAGATAAAAATTATAGTGAAACAATATATGTACAGAAGCTTATAATATAAATAAGCGTTGTGAACTTCCTGCCATGTTGCTGGTTTGATGTGGTCTGTAATCCCTTACTCCTCGGAATTTATAATATCCTATATCACCTTTAGATCTACATATATACCCATTCACTACCGTACAACCCTTTCAAGGTAGTCAGAGGTTGATAGTCCACTATAAACTTAGCATTGTGATGGTCTCTGGTCACACGAAAATATCGAGTTTGTCATGGCATCAATGAACATCAATCAATCAATCAAATCAAGTTGTTGGTAGGTTGCTAACACATTGTTTAATTGACTCTATTAAACTTAGTGGCTTCCTATGACATGTAAGATAGGTAATTATCATTAAGTAATTTGACTAATATGTCACTGTGCATAATGATTTCAGGAAAACCATAACAAGACTAGTATTTATAGTTCTCCTACATGCTAGAAGACGTCTTCACCCAGAAAGGACGAAAGGGATGGACCAGACTATATACTGCTCCTATGAAGAATGGTAGTGGTCGTAGAATGGTCTCTGATAGCCCTTAAATGGGGCAGGGGTGCTAAGGCCTCAGAAGATAAGCCATCGCACGTGCTCGCTTGAAGAAATAAAATAAGGCTAAGTTTTGTCTCGCCCATATTCCTATGTGAATTCCTTCATCTCCCCAAGTAATTTACGTTCCTCATCATCCTTCAACTAACAATCTAGCAGCTAGATCCTACCTTTTCCTTTCCCTTATATTCGTATAAATTCGTTTGAATATTCGTTTGATGCTGGTTGGGCTGCAGTCACATTTTGATGTATTATTATTGAATTTGTGTTGAATAATGTTGGCAGCTTTTCTTCTCATGGCATGGCATAGTATTTTATTATCTGTGGCATGGCATTTCTTCTTTGCAGGTTTTCTTTACGAAATGCCAATAGATTAGTTAGATTTATTAAAATTTTTAAGAATATCTAATATTAAGGTAAATTTTTCAATGGAAAACGTTTTTTTTTCAATAAGTTATTTTATGATCGTTATGTTGAATAAAAATGCATTTCATTTCATTACTTAATTTTCATAAATGTTAAAATAAATTCTAGGTTAACACGGTTTCTTCTATACATTTTGGATACTTATATAATTTAATTGTTTACATTACGTATTATAATGTATTTGTTTTGATCTATTTGATAATTTTATATGAGTTTATGTTTAAAATATTCTTAGTTATAAAGTCTTTTGTTATTTATGTTCACGGTTTAAATACATTTATAATAATTAAATTCTCTATTATTATAATAAGGATTAAAAGGACCTGATTTGGAACTTTAATTTTTTATATATAATAAATGTAAATAGTTTAAAGCTCATGATGTTTTAATGAAATTCCTTTTTGGTGTTTTTATGATGCATATTCCAAATAATATCCTTTCTCTAATAATGTCCTTTATTATCTGTTTGTCGTAAGAGGTGACAAAGAAAATTCATGTTTATAATATCCATCAAAGGATCGGCTAGCAATCTGCCAGCAATATAATGTATCAATTTCATCAGAGGCAACAAACAGACCAAAAAGATTCTGTGCACCCAGAAACGAAATAAAGAATGTTCTTTCTGCGTTTATAAAATTTACGTTATTAAATTTACCTATTAATTATTTTAAAAAACAACAGCTAAACATAACTATTCTTGCGGCCATAATATAATGATTATAGGCTTAATGCATAATAATAATTAAACTAGTGCTCTAATCTTAGAATGCCATCTATCATGTATTGTTTGAACTAAACAGTTAGATCTTAACTGTGATCTTAACCATGTAAAAGATTTTCTTTACATTTCTATATTACCTAACAAAATGCCTCAGTGACATATAATACCTACTACACTACCCAAGAATTGTAAACACCTCAAATTAATGAACAATTCCAAAATAATGTAGACAATAAACATGGAAAACCAATAAAACAGTAATTATATATTTATAACATTGAAGTTGAGGGTATGTTTAAATTTTTTGTACATTAATATTTGCATTTGTTCTTTATAACAAATTGGCCACAGTCGAAACGCTACGTGTTTGTCCAACATTAGAAGATGTATTGACAACCGATTCGTTGTTATACATTCAGGCACCTATTTAGTGCAAGGAACAAATAACTTCTATCGAAATAAAGAATATTTGATAATTGCGTGAAAACGCGCAGGCTGCTATTCATATATTCAGGAAAAATAGGTAAGTCTTTCATCTCACCTAACCTGACACATATAAGAATAATCATATTTAACAATAAGTGCTGAGAAACATTGGTAATTATTTGTATTTGTAGAGGTGATGACAAGCAAGTACTTACTGCAGACTTAAACTGATTAGAATATTCCTTAACATAATATACCCCTGCTCATGCAAAACGAAATTCTCATTAAAATCCGGGCAATAACTGTAGTGCCTATTTATATTATATTTTTGTGTAATTCTAATATGCGTAATGTCAACAACAGAAATATTATTCATTGAGAAAAATAGTAAGTGTGAGGCTAGTAAGATTTGTTAGGAGCGTCCAAGGGGTGATCGATGGTTCATATGTGGTACCATGCATATAATATACATATATAACATACATTAATTTTCAGAAAACGATGGCATCTAAAAGACAAGCAACAGCCGTAAAATGTCTAAGTCATCGTCTACGATGTCTTAATCTGAAAACGCATTCAGAGGATAGTGTGAGTACGAATACAAACACATTCACGACCACTATTCTTTTCAGAGTAGTCAGAGATAATAGGGGAAGTCTATTATTGTCTGATGTGTGACTATAAAAAACACATTTCTTACGCCATACAGTCGGCGCGGCGTCGGCGTCGGGTGTCGCTAACTATTGCTTATTCCGAAGGACAAGCTGTGTCCAGTTATTATTGATTACGTTTCTACGCAAATAGTAGACAGACAAAGAATGAAACCGGCCAGTGAACGATTTCGTCAAATTTTTGTTCTGTTTTTGTGAAACTATACATTATTGACCGCATTTCGTCAGAGGCTGGAAATCCACCATCAACTGAAAATTGTGAAGGTGTTTTTCTACATGGACCACCCACACCCACTTTTACCTGGTATTTCAGTCTCTAACATTTCAGGCGGTAAACCATTCCACTTTATGCAGGTTCAGATGTCCATGTGTGAAATACATAGTTAATTTATGATCCCATCGAAATTTTCTCACCAATTATTATTTAACACATCACTTTAGGTGGATGAAGTACAATGTGGCCGAGTACTGCTGCTGGCAGTCTTCTCTCGGATTGTATTCCAACATAAAATATGATACTACTCGTATTACATACATCTCGTCGTTCGTCCAATAGTTTACGTTTTCCTCTGATCATTTATCTAGGATACTACCCTTGGGCATGGAGCGTATCATTATGATGATTTGTCGCTTTCAGGTGACGTGGCGTGAGAGTTCTCAGTCAGCTAGGGCTTACTGTATCAGTACCTGGACACACTGCAGCAGGTGCGCGCCTGGCCCGCTTGCCACTTTGTTAAGGACATCGAGTCGCTGCAACTACACCTCGAAGCCAACGTGGACAACTAAGTAGACATATACTAAAATATATGGTCATTAGTACTACTAATGCCATCTAGTGTTGGTTCGGGTGAAGGAAATCTCTCTGTATGGGCACAGATAATATAATACTATACGTATGGGTAATAGTCGGTATCTGTGAACGAAGATGGCCTCACCATCGGTCACCACGGGTGCTGTAATGTTCGCGAAAAAAGGATTGAAAGTGGCTAAACACCATCGTAGTTTAATGGTTCCCCTTAAGTTTATTACATGAACTGCTGCTAATACAATACCATTAGTATTTACTGATTAATGCAAACAGATATATATGGTGTTTTATATTACTAAGATAAATATGAGATTTTTATTGTAATGATAAAGAATAAGTCAATGAATCCATCGTCATTTATTTTTTCTCATTAAATAAGCCAAAAATAATATTTCCCTAATGTAAGTCCAGTTTAACACTTTATGATGAAGTAAACTTTACTTCATTTATACTTAAGTACAGAGTTAAGAATTATTCATCAAATTTGATCCCATTACGACCATTCATAAATGAACATGCCTTTTAAATGCAATTAACACAATATAATTGTAACGTGGACTAGTGGTTTCAATTTTGACGAATGATTTTCTAACAACGTGTGTTATTTCAAAATGAATTGAATTGAAATGTTTGTGCTTCTCTTGTGTTAATATTTTCGTGTAGTGTTGTGATATCAATGCAACGCTTTGATAAATTGGCACTCGTTCGACCACCGAATCACTGTAGTATTCTTATATCTGTGTGCGAACTTAAACCACGTCCCTTATAATTAGTATCTGGACGATAGGCTATCCAAGTGATCTCTCGTGATTCTTCGAGTGGTGTAAAACATAAAATATATTTTATAATATATATTTATATACACAAAGGTACTTAGGCTTATCAAGCTTTGGCTCATATAAAAATGTTTTGTCGTAACAGTTTGTATCAGTATTTTGTCAGAGCATGTAAACGTTGTACCGCCTAGTAAGGAGTCCGCCCCGGCGCTCCATGGCGATGTAGAGATGGCGCCACTGTTCATCACGAGGCTAGTTCAGGTTGAATTTCTTCATAAACTTTTATGACTGGTATTGTATGTATACCTAATGTTAAAAGTCGGAAGAATTATTATTTTTATATGAACGTTAACTTTATGTAACGCTTCTAGAGCTCGAAAAGTCTTCTGTTTTTATCCTCGCTACCAGCTCTGTCGTGAAAGACCTGTAATTCTTCCCGTAACGTATGGAAGACCAAATCACTAGGCATTAATGTCCGTAACATTTTAGAATAAACAATCAGTTGAAAACTGGCTTCATTAAAAATTAATATATTAATGTACATCAAATGATATGCATGAAATGTATAAAGCGGATTTATCAAAGAAATATCACAGACCAAATTAATACTACACACTGTATATAACACTTAGTACTAATTAAATGACCATATATCACATACATAATTATACAAACTTGAACCACCGAAATTAATATTAGGTGATATTAGTATATAATTTTCAGAAATACGTCCAGATACCTACTGACATATTCTATGTTTAGTAACTTAGTAAATGTTTATTGATATAATACTCTAGTCTGTATAGTATTATCACAGATAATATAATACTATACAGTATTATATTATCTGTGCTCTAGTTATGAATATTTTATAAAATCTAATTGCAACTGTAGATGTCGCTATGTGTGTTTCTAAATGCAGTTAAGGTCATATTTCACAATAAATTTTCACAAGATTATTAATCATTCCGCTTTACTTTATACTTTAGACATATTCGTGAATATAATATATTATTTTTAACGAATGTAGTGTATTTTGCACTACTGTTTGCATACAATATAAATATAATATTATTATAGCTTTGGAACAACACGTGATGAACAAATTTACTAAGAGGCTTATCAAAACCTTTTTTCTATTTTGTCTCTTTCATACTTACATCATCGTTTATTATCACTTGATTTATTTTGTAGTGTTTAAGTTTATTACTTATACGTATCAAGTTACCAAAAATTTTTGTATGTAGTATTTGTAGTTCGTGAAAATTTTCAAAGATGGCGTTCAAAGGCTATAAAAAGTACTAGTTTAGTCAAATAAATAACCTTTGCTCAAACTAAGTACGCGACATGATATATATTATATACAGAAAGATAAACCTATCGCATGTTTCCACTATCTTATTCTTCTCTCCTTATCTTATCCACTAGGTTATTTGTTACAATAATAGACATTACATTCCATTGATCAACTGACTTTAATGTAAATAAAACATTTATTATATATAATAAATAATTTAATTCTGTCAACATCCCCGTAAATAACCACGCATACATTGAAGTGATGAAATAATCTGCTATAAATACATATAATTATTATATTCTCAATCTTTAGTTAGACCTTTTCGCGGTCGACAGAACCTCAACATAATATAAAATCTCTTTGGTCCCTACTAGCATACCTTAGTGTATTTATAAGAAGTGGAAGAATTAAATACTAATAATTGGCTAAGAATAAGCTTTTTCATTATTTCAAAAGGACTACTTACTGTCGCGTAGAGTTGAATCAAATTAAACATTGGAGGTTGTATAAATCTACAACAAGCTGTAAATGAGAATAAATTGTTTATTACATCATTAAAAATGAGAAAAATTTCACCATCGTCTAAGAATAAAAAAAAATATGAAAGGTCAAAATAGTTTTTTTGCGATTTTCTACAAAACAGTGAGTTTTATCATAAAATAACCTTTAAAAAAAATTATTTCATAAAATTATCTATAAAAGCGTAATATTTTTTTCTTAACTTTACTCTTATTTTAGTTTTAATTTGACCGGACTATGTAAGCTAACGGAAATTATTAATTAGCCCATAGATTTCCGATACTCTCATATTGTCTGATCATGACTGAGTAGTGCCAAAAGTAAATGAAGATTAAATAAAAATAATATAAATTTTTTAAAAGCATACGAGTGTTTGAAATAACAATCACGGCAAAAATATTCATAACGTATAATTTCATTACGTATAATTCAGTCAGATTTTATTGTGAGGAGATTGTTTCACTACTTGTGATTGCCCAAACTACAGACATCATTTCACGCAAGATTACTAACGCCATCTATTGTGGCGAGATATCTAAGTTAGGGAATATTCAAACTTTGCAAACAAGCAAATATTATGCTTAAAAAATATTAACTTAAGCTCAACAGGTTCCCGTAATTATTAGAAGTATTATATGATTCGGTGGGTTTTATTATACAAAAATATTCAACTCTTGACCGTAAGTGACTTTGATTTAAGTTATAAAAAACATTGTGTCTCGTGCTAATAGCATTCTTTTTATGTCCCACATAAAAAGAATGCTAACTAGCTTTCGATCTATATATATATGTTCCCATGAAGAGACTAAAGGTTAATGGAGTTTATTTGCCGATATACTAGCAACCTGTCAACAATGTTCCACACATCATGTCCCCTAATAAATCCGAGGTTCTGTCTACCCCGAAAGGGAATAAAGGACGTGAATATAAATGTATTATATTTTTTTATTATCTGAAGTAATTAAATACCAAGGAACATTGAAAGTAGTTGGCATCTGGACAGATGACCGACCACGTACTGTTGATTCTGTTGAGGAAAAGTATCGGAATTCTATCCCAATACATAGTCCATCTATATTCGGTAGTAGCTTCTCTGGTGATCCTTGGCTGGGTAATGAGGGAGCCAGTCAAGCTTCTGCCTTCAACGGAGAAGTCGAAAGTTGTTATGTGCATTGCTTTTATTATTACTATATTATTTAGTTATCTAGTTCGTTCGGTCCTTTCCCAAACCTAATTTGCTTCTTCGATTCTGAAACTTAATTTTAATATAAAGTTGCTATCTCACATCTTATTTCCCAAGAATGAGCCTAAAGATCGTATCTTAGCCAGGCGGGGTCTCTTCTAAGTTCGCTCGCAAGTTATTCCATCGCCCAGCAGCGCACGAACTTACCACCCTTAGTCATATTTTGCGATTGGCAGAGGAGATTGGCAGTAACAACTTTACATATTTTTTTCAATATTGTATTTGCTAGTTAGTTGGTAGTCTATTAACAACAATTTGTTGAAAATTGAACGCTTGGTTTGTATGAGGAGGTGAATAAGTGTCAATGACGCGAAAGTGGTTTGTCAGAATCGAAACAAATGGGGATCAGTGATCTCTGCCTACCCCTGTAATGAGAATCAGGCATGATATGTATGTATGTATGTTATTAAAAAATAGACTAACATTCACCATCAATAATCCAGCAATATCAATGGTAATGCTATAGATTACCGATGAGATTTTGTTTCTCTCAGATTCTCTTTATACCAATGGATCGAAGAGCGAGAATAAGCCACGAAACACCGAAAATAGGAGTTAGATTATATTCTACCAGAGAAGCGTTCTCGTCCTTAAAGAGTTATTAAAACACCATTTGTCTTAGTTACATCGCTCATTATTTCTCGGCGAGACTCCTCCTAATCTAATTAGCTGCTTCTCTGCCATAAATCATGCCATCTCATCCCTTCTCCTAAGAACAAAATGTCATTTCTATTCTAATGCTGCTGAATGATATCTTATTAATTCCTATTTGAGAGTAGAGAATATAACAGAGTGAGACCACTCTATTCCTGTGAATATGCTATAATAAAAAGTAGAAAGAAAGAAGTATATACGAACCTCTTTTCATTCTATCGGTTTGCTGCTGCGATGGACCGAGTAATATACATGTGTATATTTATTTTTCCAACAAGGAATTATATTATTTTACTCGTAACTCAAGCATATTTATATAAATGCACACCTCCTTTAAACATTAACGCAACTTACCGTCGTGAGCCAGCTGGAGTTTACAATCTAAGCTATCACCTACGGATCTTTTTTATTATTTAATAGATATTACGAAGCATTGTGTAGTCTTTACTTATTAAGCGGTTAGCTAGCAATGCACTATTGCTTTGATACATAATTCACTTTACTGGGAATTATGTTTGATATACGTATACATATTTGCAATATAAATTTTCTGGCCTTATTTGTATTCTCTTTCGATATTTCGGAAGTCATGGATATGTATGTACATGTGATTGTGACCAGAACTTGGCTCCCAGGTTAGCGTGTAACAGTATTTGTGTGACATTTTGAGTGGAATGCTTGACCAGAATAAATAGGACTCGATATTACTACGCGCCACATAGAACATACAGGTCATCGTTCTCCGGTTTGCCCCGAGGCTCTGCTCTTAACGAAGTTGAATCCCAAATACCCATCTCACCGTTTCGTCCACTCAGGAATGTATATTGATATGGAATGCTTGGCAAAGAGTAGTAAAAACTACTATAACTGATAGTTGCATATTTTAAAGCAAATAATGAACAACTGTTACGTAGAGGTCGTATATGAAACGTATGTCACACAAATAGGTTCAATATAATTGGCATTTAAAGTATAAGTAAACCAAAATGCGCAGGTTTAATTTTAAATCCTTTAATTAGTGTCCATCCTTTCGGTGCTTATGACCATTATGCAAATGTAGTGTAGTTTAAATTTTCGACTAACCTCTTGTGTGTGAAAAGCCTGGAGCAGGCATAAAATTTTAACCCCCTTATTTGTGACATGCCTGGAGCAGGCACGGCGTAGGAGTCACAGTTCTCACTCAAATTAAGACTTTCGTCTATGTTCAATAGGCTCTGTTTTTTAAAGAACCGTACGCGAAGAATAAAACAACATTAGTCAATCGTTATATTTGACACTTTAGAATAAAAAAATATTGTTATGATCATTTGAAATATTGATAATTTTGGTGCCTCAATTCATGCTTGAGTGCAACTTTATTATTGATTTTATTATAAAAAGTAGATATTCACATCATGAGGTTGGCATTTTATGATTTATTATTATGTTTTATATGTTTCTGTCACAATCATTATATACAAAAAGCCTATTTTAGCTGGTCAGATTTGTATTCGAAATTTCGTTCCGTAAGTGCATTACAAATATTACATTTTGCATTTTATAAAATTAAATTTTTCTAACCGCATATCTTAATATTTTAAATGTAAAAAAATGTAATATTTATCGCTCTTTCTATTGATGGCTCTAACAATCAGTGATCTATTATTATAACGGAGTAAATTCATGCCAATGACGATGATATACATTATATGCCTGGAGCAGGCCCGTCACAGACGCGGACATCATTTTTTTATGTACGAAGGGGGCGATTCTTTCAATGCAGCTTGCATTTCGTTTCGAGTTATTAATATTTTATTGCTGTTTTGCTTAACTTTAATGTAAATGAAAATAGTGGCTAAGTTCATATACATGATAGGCCCGGATTATGAATTTTTGTTGGCAAATATTGTTGGTATTTGGTGATTAGCTTGCACTTTTGCTAATTTTATTTTTGGTCATAGAAGAGCACTCACAAGTGTGACGACGGTGTGATAGCATTGTATAAAGATTTTATTTTCTTAAATTGTTATTCTTTATTTCTGGAGTGTTATTTAGTTCAGACTTTTATATTGAGCGAGAATAGCCCCCCGACTACCCGACCGTCATAGCGTTTCTAGCACATATTTGGTACAGTATAACTTTACATTTTTATATTGAAGACACGTTATTTTACATAAACGTCTAATATAGAATTTAATATTTATTTCAATTCAATAATTTAATTTGTCAAATTACGTAAATTATCGCCGTGGTTGTTGTCTTTTGAAATGTCTTGTTTCTACACCTATTTTAGGTCTCTTTTTGAAGACATACATGTATGAATGTGACCTATATATATAAAATTATTTTTGCATGTATGTATTAAGTGTATTCTGAAATATATGTATAACAAAAATTATCTCTTGCTAGCATATTACAAAATAGATAAAAGTTCGAGGTATGAGTACCGAAAAAAGTACGCAACTTCGTGATGGTCAATTTTACCGACACCTGTTTTCAAGGATTATGAATGTTTTTTGTATGAAAGTGCACCGTAAGTTTGATTTGGTTGCATGTAAAAGTGTCAAATGTGTTAATATAACGTAATTTGAATAAAATTATCCCTTGTTTTTTACTTAATTTTGCCTATTCTTATAAAAAATATCGGTTTGCCTTTTTTTCTTTGCATTTCACGTATATTTTTAATACTATAAGTACGATAAATTTTTAATACCTAATGAGGAAAAATTAAATAGCTTTTATATGATATAGCATTCATAATGATCAGGCCATAGATTGTGGTAAAATTTCTATTTATCCGAAATTGGGGAAAATTCAGACCCGCGTCTGTGGAAAGCCTGCTCAAGGCACCATACATGCGGACATCGGATTCGTTATTGATCTTTAGAGTATGAAGAGTGTGTATAAGGAGATGAATGGACAAAAACTGTTAGCAAACTGGTACGTTAGGACTGGGGAAATGGAGATTTCAGCCTGCCCCACTCCGTACACAATGTTCCACACATAACATTTTCAAAAGTTGTCATAAGTTCTATGGCATACACAGATACTTATGTTAAAATGGTTTCGACAGAAATGTGAAGTTTATCATATCAGCCTACCCCTTTAAAGGAAAACGGTCGTGATGTGTCTATATATGCGCAGGTTTGTATGCTTCACATCGAAATAAAATGCATCCATTCATTGCACTTACACGTTCACTTTTACTATCTCTTTTATATTTTAGTATCCTTATTTACATCGAGAATGTTGTTCGTAAACTAATAAAATATTACTGGACAAACAATGTTATATTCTGTATTCGGATTTATTAACACCGAACATGTTGTTGAAATAATAAAATATTTTAACACGTCGCCTCGTCGGTTTTAGAGATAAAACATAAACAACAACAGTTTGTCCACTGTGATAGGTGTAATACAGACTGCGAATGAGGTTATTTAATATTTTATTTTCCTTACAAAATATATAAACAAGACTGTTTTCTCGAATAACTTATGGAAGCTCTTAATAACTATTCTTCTCTATTAATTAAATTTCTTCATAAAAATAATAAGAATATATTTATATATATATAACACATATATGTAAACACTAGCAGCTGGCGTGCTGCCCAAAGGTGTTTGCTTTTAAAAGAAGGTTTTAAAGTCTGTGTGCCTATTAGTTAGATTAATAAGTGATTCTGAGGTTTCCGTAGTGTGATGGACAGCAAATTATTGAAAAGAATGATAAAGTTCAGATATCAATGTCAAACGAATGTGATGCCATGTATCATTTCAACGTAATTCTTTGTATACTCGTAGATACGTTTAAGAATTTCATTCCTGTGCCGACTATAATAAATTTATTCTAATTTTCATAAAGAAAATGAATTACATTTAACAAAGAGATCTCCTAAATGCGGCCGATATAACCAATTAGGTGAATCCAGCTCTCAGTCGTTCGATTAAAAGATTAGCAGCTGCTCGATGCGAATAAATGTGTTTGTGGAGGACTCAAAGGCTCTGCGAATCCCACCGGATTTATTCAAATGAGAGCGGGATCATTTCCATTCATCTGATAATGGTTTAGAGGGTGTCAAATTGAATCTTTGAATTTCGGTTGCCAAATGGCTTCGTTATTGTTTCCAATTCGCCCGGCCCGTTCATCCAGATTTGTGAAATTATAAAATAAAAGCTATTTAATCTAATGAGTGTAATTAATTTCGAACAAAGAAAGTTATAATATAATATATCTTGGCAACTCCGCAGGAACATAGAAGAAAGGAGATTCATATTTACGAGCATGTATGTGAGAGTCCCGTAGGAAAGTTGGTAGCCGAGGCGTCGGCCATAAATCATGTGCAATATTGCCCCCCTTGTTAATTGTGGCCACCTGCAGCCGCCGCTTTAATTAATGCCTGTGCAGCATGAGCGCCATCTCGCTGCACGCACAACCTTCTTCTTCTTGATGTTGAGATGTTGATTTAGTATTATTGCGAAATGAACAGTTCTATTGATTTTTTTTATTAGATATGACTTTTATTAGTGAATTCTTCCGAGTACACTGATGAAAATTGTTGACAAATTGATTGTTTTTCATATATTTCCCCTTCTTATCCTCCCAATACAATGGCAATGCCTCTTTGCATGACAGAGCAAATATTTTTAATTTATTTTATGTCAGCGTGATTAAGTACATATTGGTTAAATTTAAAGATCCCAATGCAACTGAGTAACGGTCCTTGTCCGTCCCAAAGTTAGAAGCTCTTTCATGAGCCGTGGCTTTGAAATGAATCACAGACATGATCTTTATAGTCAGACGGCAACTTCCTCCGTGAAGGTTGTTTCATTTGGCGTGGCCTTCAAGCCGTGGACGCCAACCGGAGTAGTCGCACACAAAAGAACCGCGAATGTCGCCTCGTAAAGCGCCGATGGCTGCGCAAATAGATTTACGACATAAATCTGGTTCCAAACATCCGCTCAATAAAATGTTGCAGGGAAGGACGAATTTTCAAACAATGTCTTCAAACATAATTATCTTACATAAGTCTTATAGAAGTTCAAATCTCTGTAAAAATATATGGCTCCTGTGCAAAAATGAGGTGCCTACTTGTTTTATTGTAACGCTTTATAATAATTACAGTATTCATTTCGGATGGTCAGTATTCTGTCCACACATCTCCCGAGGTTATTTAAGAATGTTTAGAAAATTATAAAAGGTTGTTTTGTAGTGAATGCAATGTAGGAGGTATGTGTATTGACTGAGAAGTTGAAGTGACAGAAATGTGATGGTGGAAGTGTATTTTCATTCCCGTTCACTATTGCGCTGGGACCTTTAAAATTTCAATCACTAGTCCACACTGGCGGAAGTGGCCATTCTATTCCGTGCAAGTGTGGCGCCAATAAAACGAAACAGACTCCCTGCAGCCAGACACGTAAAAGGAAATGCAATTTTCTAGTATGGGCGATGGGCTAGCAACTGCTACAACTGGAGATCGTCGGATATTATTTTCAAATATATCTGATGGCCTTTTCATGAAGATGAATAGTGTTGAGCTTTTGTCTCATTTGTATCGTATACTGATAGCACACGTGTTAAATGAAATGAATTTTTTTTTATTCAACATTAGGATATTAAAATCACTTATTGAACGTCAAAAAAATACTTAAATAGATGACGCAATATCTATAAATGTGATAGTTAAATCCTGTGCTATTTTGAGAGTAAATAGAATACTAATTAGCTGCTGTTCTTCTTATCGTATCCGAAATAGAGATAAAGGATTCGAGTGTATGTACAGTACATCAGAATATACTCATATATGTATTTTGAGGACTTGGATTATTCCTCATTGAATGGAAGTTGACCTTGGGCCCGAGATTGATTTCCCGGAATCAGTGTTCATTGTCTCATCATCGGTGATAAACCTATAATTAATATTGACATTACACCTACGCTAGAAAACACACTTTGCCAAATTAAATAAGCGATCGACGGATACATTAACGATTCGTCATGATCGATGTTCGCCTGTTTGCTCTGCGGTCACACTTCTTGACAATGGCCAAAGTCAACGACTGCGCATGCCGAAGCCAGATTCTTGCACTCGCTGCGATGTACAAATATACATACTTATATTTATGTCTTTACTTCCATTCGGCATGGGCAGAGAGTATGGTTTTTCTTAGACCATCCTGGCGTATCGTATGGCCTCACTCTCATCCATTCCTTCTCCTTGCTTTAGTAATTTGCTCCAAGAGGGCTGGTGATTTTCTGAGGTGTAAGGCGCTTGTGAATGATCACAAGGCTCAGCACTTGACACGTTAGGTGCTGACAATCCAAGTAACTTTTGGGTTCGACGTGGCTTTTAAATCATTATCACCGTATTTTCGAAAATGTACACTTGAACCTCGACTACTTTGCTAGGGTTAATGGCCCTAATTGTCTATGTTTATGACACATTTTTGACCCTAATTAATGTCTATTCTGCCTTGTCCACCTAAATTAGCAGAATCTAGTTGCAATCGGTCCAAAGCCAATTGACACATGCGGCATCTGGTCGCTTGTGTTAATTGGGGACGGGGCGCGGTGGCGGCATGTGTGCGCAGCGCATTACTCCTGCTTATATATATAAATACTTCATACTGTTGCTTGAGAACCTCATTCTAATATCTCTCCGTAAGATACAAACATGCACAACCGGTGACGTTAGTATTATCTGCCGATTAGTGTGTATTAGGAGGTATATACATATATAGATATCAATGAAGTGAATGTGGTTTGCCAGGATCAGTAAGGGGATGTCTAATCCTTGCATGCCTCTCTAACGAGACGGGTGACGTTTGTATTTGTAAATAGGTATATTCATTTCAACATACCTAATTTATACCTACATGATTTGTCGTCAAATAGATTAATGAGACGTCTGAAGTAGCATTTCGTTACCGATACACTTGATCTGAAGGACACAAAGGACACTTTGCTGCGGGAAACACTCTCAGTCTCTCATGTCTCCGAGCCCTTGGAGAGCAATCGTCATCAAACGTTACAAACGATATACTGAGGATATGTTATTGAAAATAGAGTGTTGTATTTCAATATTTGAGCAGGTTGTGACTTAGAAACCGAATCTCCCTGTACACACTAATCAACCAGAAAATAATATAACCATTATTTACCGTAACACATCTTCCACAGAAATAATAAAATTCGGAAGACACCTTAAGTTTTGATGTTGGGAGTTACCTGTTAAGGAACAGTTTTTCGATGTGGTTGAAAATGATTATCCCAGTAATTGCAACGATAGGACACCTGCCGACAAAGGTCTGACTATCCCGCTAATGATGTATATTTATACTATTAACACACACACATTATTAATACCACTGATATAAAAATACTATGTATAATTCAACATTAGTTAATAACATTACTATAACTTGAAGGCGTATTCCCTAAATTACTTACATTGCAGTAAGGCAGTGATAACAAACGCAGAGGTTGTTCGAAGTTGTGAACTCCATATTGTGGCAGCAGAGTGAGTTGTAATCTAGTGTAAGAGCAGCTTATTATTTCACTGCAACTACCCCTGGCTACACTGTTGGGTCGACGCAATAACATAATACCGTTTCAATGTTTGAACTGAAATTTCAACTTAGTTTTTGTGTTGAGAACCACAATACTGTTAGGAATAGATTTTCGAACGAAATTAGGTGTGTATTATTTTGAACAAACATTAAAATGGAAAGTAAGGTTGGGAGAACATTATCGTCTTGTATTTCCTGTATCTTCGTCAGTCTACATCATGGATGAAAGGTAGCTAGTTAGTATGTCCTTAATCCATCCGGGACTTTATTCGGATAATAAATGTGATGCCGACCTTTGAAGGGTTGGAAGATGGTTAAGTCATTTGTCCAATCAACGCTAAAAGTGCAGTCCCAGGAACTTTATGTATATATAAGAACAAGAGCCTATATTTTTCAATTCCAAGCACGCGAACGTATAGTGGCCATGACTATGCATAGTAGCGCCAGTTTTAAAATGTAAATTATTGTCTTTTGTTCTTATAAACTTAAACCTTATAAAAAGTTACCGGTACTGCACTTTTAGCGCTGACTGTACCTTTGTAATATTGAAGTGATCACAAACTGATGTTATTTTGGACGAAGCCTTGTCTTATACCTATTGGTTGCACTGACTGAGTAAGTGTGGATGAATATGACATTTCAATTATCGTTAGTTGGCACCTCGCACGGCCGCCGCGCAGCCTCCTAGCTGCTAATTGAGTCCATAATGACAATTAACATTCGCCTTTATGACGAAAATTCAACGCTATAGTGACGTCGCCGTATTTATTTGGACAACAAATATCTAAGAATTAAAAGTAATAATACGTTTGGTTAGTTTACATAGGTTTGCTAATTTTCTCCATGTTTGGCAGAAGTGGATCATCGCGTATTTCATCTTACAATATTCAATAATATTAAAACCATCGCAACCGCCATACTATTGGCCGAAAGGTTAAAGATATGATGTCTTCAGGTTGTCCATACGAGGAAATGTAGCCAAAAATATAATATGTTTTCGTTATGGTACGTGTATACGGGTATAGAAAATATTCGTAGTTTAGAATTTTCATTTTGTGTCCGCGTTTTCATCACAGTGCAACTGAAATATTTTGCAATTAAATTGCGAACCTATGCATAGAAATGCGAATGAATACCTTCCTTTTGTTCAGCTGAGCTGGAACAAAACTACTGAATAGAATTTCTCAGAAATTGATTTATGAACTATGACACAATATTTTGTTCATATCAAATATATGTTTCAATAGAAATTTAAAACTATGTTATTAAATTATACGTGGTAAAGAAGTTAAATATTTTTATTTATTTTGCGATTGAAAAAAGTAATAATATAAATTTTTCAAGACCTGAATTTGTAAATATGTTATAACGATTAAAATTATCATCATTGTCAATTTAGCATTTAACACTTTATAGGTAGCCTTCGAAGGATAAATTAAATCAAATATGTATGTATGTACTATAATTATATACAGTCACATTATGAAAAGGAAATAAGATAATTTTAAATAACTTGGTCGTTACTACTATGAATCAACTTGAGAGAATTATTGATTAAAAAGACCAATCATTTAACTCATTAAAAGCACATTGTCACCTCCGCCGACGACATGTCTACTTGTAATCAAATCGGATTCAATCATATGAATCGAACACACCTAGATACGTCTCTTTCATTATTGATGAATGCTTTATTTATTGGTGTAATTAGGATGTTAACTATAACTGCCTTTCTGTCTGTGATGTTGCAGGATGCAAATAGTTGTACGTGGAGTTTATTAGACTAAGGCTGACTGAGAAGATGTGATTGCAAAGGTCTGACCACCCTACAGTATATGTGAAACCTTGAACGCTTTCTTAATTCGTAACCAGACAAAAACTTTTCGTTTCAGAGAAATGTTTTGTAAGCTGTAGCTATATAAATAAATAAACACTCTCACGGCTACTTCCCCAAAGAGGATGTCGTTAACTCAATCACCCGTATTACACGAAGCGCAGTTAACCAAAGTGATGTATAATTATCTACTAAGGTACATTTTCTGCATGAATTCTTCCTCATAGTTATTTGTGTTGTATTTACGTATAACACATTTCTATCTCGAATTAGTTCAAGATTTTTTCTCTCATCGAAATCAACAGCACATGTCCACTCTATACGTAGACGGTCACCCATCCAGATACTTGCTACGCCCGCGTTGCTTTACTTCGGTGATCGAACGAGCACCGTTGTTTCAACACAGCCATGGTTGTTTAATCTCCTTGCATATAAATTTATATTAATTAGTGCAACCTCATGGGTACTAAATGTTTTCGTTTTTCAATTGAAAATGGTCATACCAAAATATGATTACAATAATATAAAAAAGGATTTGATATTATTTTATACAATTCAAATAAAAGAAGTCATGCCTAGTATGGACAGAGGGGTGAGCTGAACACAGTCGCGTCATTAAAATCCATACTCGGTAATTTCTTACAAATATTGGTTATAAACTTATTGAATACTATTTCTCAAGTTTTAGTTACGATATTCCGGTAATAAACACTACAAGTTAGACATCCCAGAGATATAAAGCATGGATATTTATTTTTAAAATTACAATTATTCTGGTTTTACTTTAATAGAAGTAATAACAGGGAATAATTTGTCTAAGCTAATCTCATAACAGCCCACTCCCAATAGTTCCATTGGCGAGAGGCTCGTGTATCAGAAGTCCGCATTCAATTAAGCTGTAATTGAGTTGCTCAAGTTGCTGATTGGCCGAGTTATGTTGACACACGATTGAGCTCACTACTCCAAGTTCGCGGCCGCCTAATTGTATGGGCTCCACATATACACTACGATGGAAATGGAATACTAACTAAGCTTTCATCGCGAAAGTCGTATAGAGGACTATGAGTGTAGGGTATGCTGCATAATACTTACAAAATCCCAACGGGGTAGGCACAGCCTATCAATTGCCATTTCGAACGATCCTGAAAACCTACTTTACCAGACTAATGTTTTATAATTATACTAAATGTAACCGCGGAAATAATATATTCCAAAATCACGTACTTCCAATTTGAGATAGAAAGACATGAAATATTACGCTATGGAGTAAAACAGAGTAGTTTTCCGAGTCTGAACAAATGATCGCTACCAAAATATCTGCAATGGACGTCACTGCGTTGGGAAATGAATGTGCCACGAAATGGATGAAGCGATGAATATTCACCGAGAGAGGAAATCGAGGAGATAGTGCAACAGATTCGAGCGCCCCCTGTGAATCACGCCCACGCACGACAAACGTCAAAATAAAACATCAATTATTTATTGGAAACTATTTCAATATACATAAATAAGCTGACGGCTACAACAGCCAGCCCGTAACAACGGGGAGAGATATTATGTCTTCTTTCACACACTTAATTTTACGTCGAATAAATGACGTCATCTTATTTTTTATTTATATAGAAATAGTTTCCAATTCATAATTGATGATGTATTTTGATGTATGTATGTTTTGATAACACTGAGGATTGTGACAACATTGCAATGAACTATCAATAGATTTCGATTACAATATGTCTATTTCCATGTAGTGTTTTGTGGCCTCCGATGACGTATAGGACCGATATGAATTCCATTTACGCCCTCAGCATTGTCTCGGATCCCCTAATTGCGTGGGACTCCATAAACAGCGGCTCACGGTGCCACACTCCCTTTGGCTTGGAGGCCATACAATTGGAGCTGGAAATTACTCACTAATTACCATCCATTTCCTGGAACTAGTGTGGGCAGATGCTAACACGACAATACAATTAGTTCTCGTATTTGATGTTTCACAAAACGAAATGTGTTCTAATGTACACATCAAAAATTCATTGGAAGTCTACTAATAAATTGTCAACCGAAATTAGTTTAGAACACAAATATGAATTGGTTTGAAAGTAGATTTCCACTAATCAAAATTGTATTCAACATGACGACTCAGTGCCAATGGTAACGGTCTATTTAGGGATGGAGTTGAGACATGTCGTCAATAAGGCATATTATTATCATGCCATAACAACTCATATAGCAAGATAATTTATAATGTTACATAATATTAAGGGTAATTTTTTTTTAATATTTAATAAAAGAATTATTGTTAAATACAAAGATATATTCATGCCAAACGGGATAACCAGAGACTATCAATTGCCACCTGGAACGATTCGAACAAATCTCCTTTGCTCTACTCACACCCATTAACCTTCTCATACGTGCTCGTCTGTTCTTGATGTTGCGTACATTCGCGTTGAGAAGAATATCTCCAATTTGGTCCGTAAATGTTCTACGCGGCCTACCCCGTCCAACTACCTTCCACTATGGCTCTAAACACTATTTTCGTTACCCGCCTTAATCTCCAAATTCGTCACTATATCTTTTCTCATACTACAATTTTCACCAATCACACTATTATGTACCTTATCACACAATCTTACATTACACACTTTCCTGAGGGACCCCATCTCTGCCGTATTAATTCTATTTTCATGATTTTTCTGCCATACCCAGAACTCACTACCATACATAAACGTAAGCCCCATTCACTGCATTTCCCTCCTTAACTCTCCTTTCAATATCATCCTCACATTACCATCTCTTATAAACACAATTCCTAAATACACAAACTCTCTAACTTTCAGTCCCTTAACATCATAATATCATCATAGTCCTTAACCCATTTTTATAACACATTCTGTCCTACTTTTATATCGTTCAAAAACAAAAACTACGGTTATGCCCTTTCTTTAAAAACCTTACCTGCAATGTCCATAATCTCTTGCAACTCATCAGCCGACAACGCAAACAAATACGTCATCGTCCGCGTACAAGAGGTGCTTCATTACAAACTCATGCATTTTAAGTCCATAGCTACTTTCACACAAATCTGTCAAACAAATCATGCATACATAGGTTGAAAAGCCAAGGTGAGGCTACACAACCCTAATTGATTTAATCATTGGTACTTTTATTAAATACTTTTAATAGTGTAAAACAGAAATACAATCCTTGTGGAAATTTACTCCTCAGTTGGGTCATGGATATGTCAATTATGACTACCCTACAAGAGCTAGTCACATATTACGACTTGTTTACGAGTGATTAACCCAAAATCCTACAAACCTCTGACTAATCCGAAAGGGAATTCATTCTGACGTTTTTGCATGATTTATTTGTTTGACTCTTCCCTAATTGACCCGATTAAGCTTATTTGCAAACATCCAGCCACACACAAGTATTATGTTGGGGTTTTATAATGAAGCACAGATTGTTACATTTATTACAGCGGAGTTTATGTAAATAACTAGTATATATATTTTAACTATTGTTCTACTTAATGTTAATTTCACATACAATATAATATTGTTATCATTCGACAGAGACAAAACTTACTTAGTAATAAAAAGGAAATCGTTAGAAATTTTTCATAATGATAACTTGTCAGTTACTGAAAAGACAGAGCTGTTGAGTTCAATAATAGAGTTTCTAATGTGGTCATTACTTATTCTGCAAGAAAAACTCGCAGGTATTAAATGAAGAAGTATGCTTTTTTCACTAAGCGAGGGTATGAACTGCGTGTGTCATGGTGCCTTATTAGACCACTTCTGAATAAAGTATTACAATGACCGTGATTTCTAAAACTATAAAATGATTCATATTCAATTTAAGGTATTAATTTTTAAGTAATCAAGATAAAAGTAAACACTAGACTTAGATATGATTTAATCTTTCCATATATTCCATTAATCCATCATCCCTACATTCCTTCAAAGTTCTAAAACTAGTGCGTAGAGTGTAGACTATACATAACTTGGGCATATGGAGCAAGAGCCTCGTTTGAGTGCGAGAAGCTCTCATAACCCTGTTAGAATTGGTTTCCCTCCACTCTGAGAACCCTTTGAGGAATCAGCGCTTACGTGAATTCACAAACTGACATAGGTAGTCACTTAGATGGACACAAACCTAATTCATGGTCGCCGATATTCAAAATCGATGCCATAAAAGCCTAACTAACGATATCTCTAGGGCTCTAAGAAAAGTGGTTAGCGTTAAGAATTTACTTTCATATGGGTAGGTACTCGTGAATTCCAAAAGCGATAGAGGGATGTCCATAGTCACCTTAAGAGTAGTTCTCGTCTACAATAAAATATTTGTGACACTAAATATTGATACATTGCTGAAATATTTCATTTAAAAAGTGACAAAAACTGGATCCAACCTTTATACATATGTATATAACAAAAGTATACCCAACGTTGTACGAGGCAGCTGGAAACTTTTTTGAAGTCCCAACAGCACGGGGACCAATTATGTAGACAGAATGCAATCCCTTTAACAGCTGACAATGCGATTGATGAAATGCAATCACTCTCATGCGGAACTCCTCACAAAGAGATACGAGCCTCTCTCTGCCCTTTGCTACAAAGAATAGAAGATACTCTTTTCACAAGATATATACTGACAATCAATCATGTATCAATAGTTTAATTAGATTTATTAATATTTTTTTTAAATTAACTAATTGTAATGACAACTTTTCCGGTGGAAATGTTTTTTTTTTGACTTTCAATAAGTGATTTTATAATCCTCATATTGAATAAAAAGCTTTTCATTTCATTACCATTCACCTTAGAGTAGTAGTCAGAGGTTTTAGTGTCCATCTCCGGTTCTGCAAACAACTTTTCGTAATGATCATTAACATCTATCATATTTTTATGGTTCCAAGTAGTTCAGTACGCTTGAATTGCATAGAGTAGCCTGGGAACCTATTTTACCACAAAATGCTTTTTAAAACACTCCTCGAAATCCGTGTAGTGGTGTCACGAACAAAGGCTTTCGTTAAAGCCCTTCCGTCATGTGCTGTTGTTGCGGATAAATATTGAAAAGATTTTGCAATATCGGTGATATGGGTGAAAATTGTTGAGGAAAACTCAAAGCCCTTTGATTCTTCTATCGGCTAGTTTATTCAAGTCTTTATACTATTACATCATATTTTCGCTTTAAATCTTTTAAAGTGAACATAACCTATGAGGCATTTAAGCTTAAACTCAGTGTTGTGATGGATAATGAGGAAAATTGGTCCATTTCTTGTTCCCGAGTTGCTTTACACGACAAGCTGAAAAGAAAGACAGCTAGTCAGCTTTCAAATGAGGTCCCGCACTAGCAATGTTTTAAAACGTTATTTTTCTGATACATTGGATAATATTGTTTACAATGAGGATGGATTTTTCCGCATGGTGAGGCAAAGCTCAAAGGTGAATCGTTCGTAGCAAGGAGGCGCGACCAAAAAGTTTTCGTTGCCTCAGTGCTTTCGTAGCCGCTGACAGAGGCGCACGTGTTCGCTGCGTCAACTACGATCCGAGTACGCGAGTTTATTCAAACAGCGGAACAAGTTTTTGAATACTATCTAACTGTGAAGTGAATTATATACCTAATCTAGTTGATGTGTTTTTGTGACAGTTTTAGTGTTAATTTTAAAAGTTATGGTTATGTTTTTAATTTAACAAATAAGAATTAGCAAAAATTAAAATATCTACTACTCTAATTTACGGACATGCAAAAAAATATAGTTAATAGTTATTGCCGATTGGACTAAAATAATCGTAAGTATTATAGTAGTATTATTATTTTAAATAATAATGAAAATAAATATCATTCCATTGCATAACGATTTTTAACCTTTCTAGACTTCATCATCATTACTGAAGCGTGGGTTTTAAGTGGCCTAATCCCTAGATACTTTTAATTGCTTTCGCCCGAATGGCATCTATACACTTCCTCATACATATCCCCTATATAAAGTAATGCCGATAAGATAATACGTTTTCGTGAATTTGTCTTCCCCGAAAGGAATTATGTTTATATAGATTCATCTTTACACCGCAATATTGTTTTATTTAATTGCCGTATTGAATGAAGGATAGAATGTAATTGCTGCGCACTTTATTTTACTCAAATGTACACAGGCTTATATCTATACACGGTGAGATCATAAAATAAACGATAATCATTTTATAATTACAGTCTTGGCCAAAAGAATTAGGCACCCCTGCAAAACTCTTATATTTTCATAACTCGTGCAAACTGCCGCAAGGGTTTATTTGGATGTGTTGTATACGTTATTAGGATCTGCTTAAAACAATAAATAAGCTGATATATATAGATATAATGTTTGTCGATAGGCCACATGCGATCAAAAACTAACCAATAATACTACTTACTTACTTAGTAGGTACTTACTTAGTACTACTTGTAAATGGCGTCATGGATTAGCATCTGTCTCATTGAGTACTGATTATCCGGTTAACGCGTGTGTACGAGTTGGACATAGAATTAATACCCAGCAACCTTTGTCTACCCCGTAAGAGTTAATGGTCGTGAAAGTGTATTTATTGTCATTTTACGTCAGATCACTCTAGTACTTCAATACATTTTTATTATCAACGTATTCTAATTGATAAGTGTTTTTATCAGCTATACACCCTCGTACATACACTTCACGTTCATTTCCATGAAATAGTGCAGGCAGAGATCTCAGATCCCACTTGCTCATTCGCATACATATTCATGTTATGTTATTGCTATAGACACGAGTATACCAACTCCACTTATTATTAAGTTTTTTTTCAGTTCCATACATTGTAGAAGATGTAAAAACCTTACAGACAATGTTTTAGTGTATACATTTTAGCTACCTGCTGTCATGATTAATAACTAACGGGACTTATCGCGTAAGTTTTCATATAACAAAGTTACCTTTATTGTTAATTAAAAACTTCCGCGATAAGTCCTGTTAGTTATTAATCATGAGTATAAATCGCGAATATCTTAATAGCTGCTGTCATGCAGGCGTTACTCTCTTACTTGCATGTAAGACATAAAAGACGTGTGAACATATCTTGTGAAAAAAGAATCGGTATGTTAATCGCACAGACAGACGCGCAAACCTCTATCTTGCAAAGAATAATGGCAACAATTTATGTTTATCTGAAATGTAGACGCTGAATTAAGTTTAAAAAGAAATGTTGTTTCTAAACAAAGCTGTAGCAAAATAAACGTTAGATTTTAGAAAAAGCCAAGAAAAACAAGGCAGCTCTTAATTAGTACAAGTAATTTATGGCTGTTGTTGCAGATTCTAATGTTCAAAGTTATTCTTTTATAATGTTGCTTGAGACTGAAGGGAACTTGATCCCGAGGGAACATTCTTTAGCTTCTGCGCGGAACGCTCCTAGTTCGAGGAACGCCCACGCCCCATTGGAAACTAAAACTAGCATTGTTCCTCATATACATGCATGTGCTCATGTTCGTTAATCCTTTGGGGTGGATAACATATACTACTCTGATGTACACAGTAACATGTAGTAGTATGTACATGTGTCACATAGTAACATGTAGTAAACAGTATTAGCCAGTTATTTATTTTCGTTGTGAAGAAATTTAGTGGGCAGAACTGTAGAGTTATTCCGTCACTCATTCATTTTCATTATCGAGTAGGTCTTGTAATACATTTAAGCTAACAAACCGCATTTACCGCTGGAACTTTGTTAGTGATAATGCATTAATTAAAATTGTGTAATGCTTTATTATAACAACGTTTTTAAACACCATACACATTTCAAATTCACTAGGTACTTACTCTCTAGAAGTTTCAGTCGAATAAATTCAATAAATGACGACCTCCGAGACGCGAACGGTGGACTTCATAGATATTTCTTAAATAAACGTTGGGTAAATGTATTTAGCAAGGGATTAGTTCGAGCGGCTAGTATCTTTCCATAAATTAATATGAATACACAAAAGATAAAGTTATTTTACAAATTTATAACATAAGTGGACTATAATACATCTTCCGTCGTAATCAAAGAATACAATCTTTTGGTATAAAGTTGGTTGTGGCCCTGAGTAATCACTCGCAATGTAGAGCCGTTCACGCGAGCTTCTGACTACTACTCCACGGAATAATGGTCGTGAATAGTATAATTATATGCACATAATATCTATAGAAAGATCTGATAATATGACTAAAAGGACTTATCTTTTCATCTGACGCAATTAAACTCACAAAAAGTTTAATCCTTTAAGCGATTGAATTAAAAGTTTTTACGTTTTTGAATGGCTCACCGTTTTACAGATCTCATTTTCCTCGAAACGATTTAAAGTAGGAATAATCCAACGTTTGATTTCCGATCTTAAAAAGGTTCTTATGCTCACAAGGAAACTCTAAAGCAAAGTTCAAGCCGCAAAATAAAAAACACCTTCTGAAGTGCCTCGATAATTTTTAAGTAAGCTTATTAAACAATGTTGATGTAAGTAAGGAACATCTTTGATTTAAACACATAAAAATATCACTCGTAATTTATCACGCATACAAATTCATATACAGAGTTTCCGAATTCTTCATCTTACTGCAGCAGTCGCCTTTAAGCATTCATTCTCATTCATATAGTAAGTTTAATCGTGATGCGAAGACCATACATACTTCAGTACTTAGCCGTAGAATTACAATATGCAACAGTTTGAGCACATGAGACGTAGGACTGCGGTGGTGCGGCCTTATCCCGCCCTCTCGCCTCGTACCGGTTCCTTCCAATTAGACTGAGCATATAATCCAGGGCCTCGGAGGCTTTACAATAAATCTGAACTTCCAATCATTGTTTTGTTCTCTTTTAAAAGGTTGTGGGTTTGCCTCGCGTAATGAGGCGCAATTAATAAATCCATTAGTAACTTGATAAACTTGTAACAAACTATATATTTTAATCCCATATTTCAATATGATTATTAATAATATGATTCAACTTCGCTTCGGTCACGTCTATCATGACGAAGAAATGAACAGAACATTTATGGTACAAAGAACTTTTTGCCAAAATTTGGCTCGATGTTGAAAATCGATAAGAAATAAATATTGCTGAGGGCAATTATACTCTCTGCCATTAATTCTTAGTACAGTCACAGATAATATAATACTACAGTACTATCCCAACATGATTAAAGTACCTAATACTAACATTTTATGAATTCACTGACGACTATGAAATTCATAAAATGTTATTATTAAGTACTTTAACAATCCACTTAAACTTCTTTGGTATATTTAATGTTATTGCGGTTTATTCAAAAGTAAACTCCTAAAAAGTAAACCGCTTATTAAGAAACTTCAAGCACGATTATATTGTACTGCTTACGTTTTTTTAAGTAATGGGATAAATGAAGTTCGTAATAAAGGTTGATATTATGTACAACTACACTCACCAGATATTCAGAATTTTACAGACTAATCTATCGCTTACTCCATTTAATTGGTTTTTAGTTTATGTTCTCCCTTATAAATCATTATTCTTATTCAAAGATCCTGTTGTTTAGAACAAATAAATAAGAAGTTTAATAATATTACTGATGGTGGTTAACATATTATCTTAAAATACCTAAACCTTTGATCTTGTAGTTGCATCCGACAAATAATATTGTATTGAAGTACCCAGGCAACGTTGTATACATGGAAGGTATTAAATTTCTGCAAAGGCCGGAGGTCGAGCAGGAAATATCGAAGCAATGATGCAATAAAACGGAACTCCTCCAAGTGGAAAGTTCCTCTCAAGCGCAAGTGTATTATTACACGAGAGTCTGCCACGGAGCTCAACTTGGCACTCCTTCAACTCACAACCTCCTCTCTGCGCCATCACAATGTTTCTTTTATTCACTCTCACTCAAAAGGGAAGATATTCTGAAAATCTGAGTGCAGATTTGAATGTAGTTGCAAAACTATCATACTCGTATCCAACATGTGCAAGGTCTTGAGGAAACTTGCCTTTCTCAGAATGCAATAGTCAGTGTCTTTGCACGGCTACATATAACACCACCTGTCACGTTGGATATTGATGTCTGGTAAACCTTTGATTTACACCATCATAATTGTTCGTGTTGAAGTTGGTGGACTCTCAACTTCTGCTACCCTTAAAGGCGTTGACAGTTGTGAATGCTTTTCAAATTAATATTCACATAAATTCACGTTTTTAAATACCTTTCAGGAAAGACCGAACCTCGGAGATATAATATCCCTTAAATCACTTTTAAGCTTGAATATTGGGGTTGTGTCAAATCGAACCTAGGTCTCAGGTTGCTTATCACCCAACAGATTCCATCTGGTCCCTTAGTCACCCCCTACGACATACCAGAAAAAACGGCTGCAAGTTAACATTGTTAAACCTAGACTAGCAAAATACATAGTAGCGTGACCCCTTGCAGGTGGTGCCATGAAGGCGGTACGACATGTCAGGAAAAACGGCAGCTAGTTAACATCGTCTTACGTCCTAGACTAGTACAATCATTGTAACGTGATCCCTTGCAGGTGGTGGCATGGAGGCGGTGAACGGCTCGTTGCCCCCCGACGAGAACGCCTCGGAGCAGTACCAGCCGTACGAGGAGCGCCCTGAGACCTACATCGTGCCTCTCCTGTTCGCGCTCATCTTCGTGGTGGGCGTGCTGGGCAACGGCGCCCTCGTCACCGTCTTCGTCAAGCACAAGAACATGCGCAACGTGCCTAACACGTGAGTACCACATAACATAATAACTGAGTTGACTAGTACCCTTAACACAAGTCTTAAATGGACTTACCAAGGGGCTAGTTCAAATGGTGTAAAAATGTCCAAATATTATTATTATTATAACTATATCGTACGACATTGTTACACCAATAGATGGACAAAAGGGGATCTGTGAGCTATGCCTAAGCCTCTACAAAGATTAGGGAGTTATGTGTACGTATGTTTTACTATTATATGAATGGTACTAGCTCCTTTCTAAGTACATTTAAGACTTCTGTTGCAAAAGTCTATGTAAGAAATATGTATACAGGGTGGCGCATTCAAAACGGTCAGTATGGGAAAGTCTGAAACTATAAGAGATACGAAGATTTGTTGCTAGGAACCATGTCACCGATTTTAATAAAAATAAAAACTGCATTCATACTTTCTTTGAAAAAACAACTGTATCCAGTTCGGGAATCGAACCCGGTTGCTTTGAAAAAATAAATTCGCCCTTTTCAACTTTTCTTTTTAAATATCAATTGTGTAAGTCTTAAGCTGTAAATGTCTCTATGAAACATGGTGTCGAAAATGAATAAAATGCATTGTTTTGTCATACTTTAGTTTATCATAGTAGGTTTTCTAAGTGACCACCGTTGTTTTCAATACAATATTCAACACGTTTAGGTAACGATCTTACTAATGAATTTTGATTTTTCATGTGGTGAATTTGCGTTACAATTGACTTTATTGGTACTTTTAGGTCTTCAATGGTGTCACAGCTTGTTTTGTAAAATTCATCCCGTAATCCCACAAGAACTTTTCTAATATGGTTTAACACGTCACTTTAAGTGGACTTTTCAATAGATTGTTATTTTTTTTATTGCTGTACATAACAAAACCTCCTTAAAGGATTAATGCAATGCTAATGCCACATGATATGGTGTATGAAACAAGTAGGGAAGTACAAAACTACAAACAGTCATAGAGACAATTTTACATGTCTGTTGAATATTGTTACGGTGTAAGTAAACTACTATGATAAACTAAAGTATGACAAAACAATGCATTTTATTCATTTTTGACACCATGTATCATAGAGACAGTACAGCTTAAGACCTATACAATTGATATTTAAAAAGAAAAAGTGAAAAGGGCGAATTAATTTTTTCAAAGCAACCGGGTTCGATTCCGGTACTGGATACAGTTGTTTTTTCAAATAAAGTATGAATGCAGTTTTTCTTTTTATCAAAATCGGTGACATGGTTCCTAAGAACAAATCTTTGTATCTCTTATAGTTTCAGACTTTCCCATACTGACCGTTTTGAATGCGCCACCCTGTATACTTGTTATAGGTAGATAAATGCATATGTGTGTGTGTATATATATGTATATTAGTGAACGTGATTCATGTCGTAGAGTTCGTCATACGAATCGTTCAAGCTATTGCAGGCCTCTTTTGGATATAACCTATTCTAAGGGTATTAAATACAAAGACAAACACTTTCGCGATAATTATGCATTGCGTACAAGGCTTACGTGTCCATCTCCACAATTGCGAAGGAATTCATTCTATGGCACCTCTAACCCACTCAATGTGACAAGTGGTAAAAACCATTCAAAGCGAGACTATCACCTGTACCGAGGAATAGATTGCTTACTATGTGATGTATTTACACCAAAGCCAGTGAATTTTGCTAACCTATCATTATTAACGCATTTAAAGTTATCAGTGCATTTTTTATTCCGTAGAGAATATGTTTTCACTTTAAAACTAACAAGATAATCTCTCGATCCATTTTCCAAGGGTCATCTGAGGAGTGAAATACAATAAAATGGATCTGCAGATAGTGTATTCACTTTTTACGACCCCAGAGGTTCGTTAAGAAAGTGTCCAACTATATTGCAATCGAAACGAAATGCTCCGAAGGCAACAGAATCATTGACAACTTTAATTGCTTCGTAACTTATTTTATTCGAACCTTTAAATTGTCAGATGCCCAGCACCAAGTGACGTTATTTTATAATAAATCAGCGAATGCATTTTGTTATCCCTTTCGGGGTAATGGGTTTATGCGTCCATTCCCGATATTGCATATTTAATGGTGGTTGGACGGAGTAATTATCAATATCCAACGTATGTACTCTGTGACACTGTAGTACTTACATTAATGATTACTTCATGATGTCATACTTAATGTATGGAATATGTTACTTAATAGCTTTCATGATAAGTAAATTTATTTTTTTATTATATCATCTTTGGTTAAAATATAAGCAAATATCATTTCAGATCGTTTCCACTCTATGTATTACATTGTATTTGAGCTTATTTCTCAAAATTTGCATTAGACAGTTCTTGATAATTGTAACACGGTTTACATACTCTCAGATCAAATGCTGACTATCTGGTTAACTCGTGGACTCACTGTGCCCATATAATCATGAACTCTACAGTTTGGTACATGAAAGTGTTACTGTTAATGCCCTAATGTATGTGTGGTGTCGCAGGTACATTTTGTCGCTGGCGCTGGCGGACCTGCTGGTGCTGGTGACGTGCGTGCCGTTCACGGCGCTGGTGTACACGCTGGAGTCGTGGCCGTGGGGCGCGCACGTGTGCAAGCTCTCCGAGGCGGGCAAGGACGTGAGCATCGGCGTGGCCGTGTTCACGCTCACCGCGCTCTCCGCCGACCGCTACTTCGCCATCGTCGACCCCCTCAGGAAGCTGCACGCCACCGGTGAGACCATCTTGATAGCTGCCAACAGTTCAACACTTACTGACCTTAGTATCGTTATTTGATAAAAGTGATCGTAGAAAGAGTAATATTTATAAACACAATTATCAATCAGCAAATACTGGGCACAGGTGTCTCAAAAAGTACACCAAGAATCAATATCACTCAACTAGCCATTACCAGTAAACTTTTTCAGTTAACCCGTATACTAGGCAGGTGTCGTGCACCAATTCGCTCTAAGTTCTATGACAAACGTTACCTACCGTTTACTTGTGACATCGATAGAGCACGTCATCGACAATAAATGCACCCTTTCATCCCAGAAGGGAAGTAAACACACTAACGCTGCATAAACTCAAGCGGAACCCTCTTTGATGTTGATCGTGTTATCGTTAGTTGTTAGTAAATCTTTAAGTGACCTGTTAACGGAGTGCTTTGTTGCGAACTGTTCCGGGCGCTGAGCATGTCGTAATTCAATCTCACTTTTATTTAAAGGCTTACATAAAACAGCTCCGAGCTTCTCAGAAACTAGTTAAGTGTTACTATAGCCTTACGCCCAAAACGACTTAAGAGGCTACTAATCATTACGATTATTAGGTTTATACTTGCGATAAGTTGGCTAGTATAAGCATATATCTAAATTTCTACTTACATAGTGTATTTATCAACCCTGGAATGTTCACATATGCACATATGGCAGGTTCCCTATATTCCTAACCTGCTATCAACAAACCATGCGAAAGTTGTTTCATTGTTATTCATATAGTTCTACTTATGTTATGCATTAGTCATAAAATATATTTATTGTATTAATTAGCTTGTTACGTCTGAGACAGTATGGTTGTCAGACTAGAACTGGACAAAACAATCTCTGCCTAGCTGCTTTATTAAGGGCGATGTCAGATCTCAAGATAAGCCAGCCGAGCAGCGCCGTATTTTAATCTTAGGCCGAGACCTTATCTGCGCTGAGCTGGGATCGGCTCCGCGACACGAGAGCGCTTATTGAATAAGACAATAGTCCCCTGATAGTCTGATCCACGCATAATGCTACCAGCCGCATCTTCTCGCCAAGTAAAGTGCAAATAACTGAGAGTAGGTGCATAGGTTCGAACGATGCTATGGGTTCTAACTGTCATCATAGCCCTGATAGTTATTTAAAGGTGATTTTTTAACGAAGGTTTTTGGGGTTATGAAAATTTCTTATGAAGAATCATAATAATCATCCGCATCAATGAATGTCTTACAATTAAGAGGTACTCGTATATTCTTAGCAATTATTTCCTTTCTAGTAAGCTGGTGAAATGCTGATCTATATTAGATCTTACACGAATTCACGATTTTCCATCCTATCACGATGTGATATAGGTAAAACTTTAAAAAAATGTAAACTTTAAACCAGTACCATTTAAAAATGTATTTTGTTGCTCACTCGCTATGAACACAAGTGAGACGGATTTAAAAGAAGTTTTAACAACACGAAAGAGGGGTTCTAGTACAAAGCGTTTTATAAACAGTCTCCAACCGAATTCTCTGTACGTGTAAACTGAGTACAAAAGTAAATTCTCTCCTCACTTTGCACACGACCCAAATACTCGCTATAGTAGTAGGTTCAAGTGACTATACTTATTGTTTTTAGTACCCTTGAAACTAAACTAAATAAACGAAAAAAAATAGCACACTAGTTCAAGTGTGATGAAGAATTACTTTAAAAAACTACTGTAGTTAGTACACGGGACGTGAACGCAGTCTGTTTGGTGCAAGTTTCATATAGTTATTCAACATGTACAGTTTTCTATTTCTATTTACATTTGTAATATAATATGGAATGCTTTTCCCTTATTATCTCTCTCCTGTAAATCTATCAAAAGTACAGTTAACTCAATATACTTAGGAGCCATCGGCCTGATAGTCTACATTGTAATAAAGTGTATAACTGAAATATAGTATGCTTAACTTTAAGTAACTTTTGGATTCCAACTGTATTTTCCATCATTGGATGACTACATGGTTACGAACACATATTTTAACCTCACTATACATAGTAAAATATATGTATTTGTTCTGAAAATCTAGGATGTGAGCCTCACTTTGACATAGACAACAAAAAAGGTGCTACAGGTGCAAAAGCGGGTTCGAAGTTTCGACCACTAATTAGTCCGTAGTCCACAAATTAACCAAGTTAATAAACATAGTACATTAACAAACAATTTAAAGGGTATAATTCTCACTTAAATAGAGTAGTAAACTTTTTACTTTTAATTGTAATAGAATCGTAATGTTCTCCGCAAACGGTTGTCATTCAAGTGTTTATGAGTCCAAAACAGTAATTCCGTTTAGCGACCGCACCTGTTAAAAATGCATAAACAAACAGAATAGTCAGCGAATAAATAATGACAAGAGTAGCTACATTTCATCTAACAGATAGCTATTATTTTTAACTGTTTTATAGTTGTTGGCGAGGGATCAAAATGCGAGACACTCGTAAAAGCGTTTAAGAGCCCATAAATGATGTTACTGAGTCCAGAACTAGCGAATTAATGTTTTATTATAAACAGCATTGTTACTATAACAATCCGCGAGCTACGAGCTGCGTCTCAAGCAGACGATCTGACGGACATACCGGATGCATACAACCGTCCAGGCACGACCTCCTACCCCTTTGCAGGAAAAGAAAAATAATAAAGGAGGAGAATATTGAATCCATAAATAACCGATAGCGTAACTATTAAAGCCGTGATGACATTAATGTGGAATATTCCTTATGTCGTTATATCATCTCTTACTCGTAGCTACACTTCGTAGCTGTTTGTAACATCAAGCATGTTAACGTACTGATCGTATTAGTGAAATTCTTCTTACATACATCCGGCGTACCTGCAAGACCAGAAGAGATTTTGTTGTAACTATGATTCCGGTTTAAGGTTTTGCGTTCAAGACGATCGGTAGTATCTGGAAACTCGCGGCCTGAATATTTTTGTATGAAATTAAAATTGAAATATCATCATTAAGAAGCGTGCTTGGAGTGTCATCAAATGATAGAATTAATAATAGTGTGATGAGGAAAGGTTCAGGTTTGAGAGAAGATGTAGTGACTAGGATTAAAAAGGGCAGACTTCGATGGTTTGGAAATGTTATGCCGATGAATGATAGTAGATTGATGTTCAATATACATTTGGGTGAGGCGTAAGAGCGGTTACGACGACATTTAAAAAAAAAAGGTGACATTAGAAGCATGTAGCCGAGTGCATTAAGGGTGTGCCTGGATAACGATGAAGTAAAAGTGTTAAACAGGACAGAAACGGGCGTTATATTTATGTATACGAGTATACCTGTGTAATTAAAGTAGCAGTCTATTGATCTGATGGACCTAGTTCATAAGTTTGCTAATTTCGTCCCGTAGGTGGCAGCAGGCGGGCCACCAGGATCACCATCACCACTGCGGTGGGCATCTGGGTGCTGGCCGCCCTCCTCGCCACTCCGGCCTACGTGGGCTCCCACCTCAGGGTGCTCGTCATCAATCCCACTAAGCAGGTAACGGCATTGTCATATACTCGAATTCATATTTATTATGGATCCTAGGTCTCCTCTACAGGGAAACAGGCGTAATATGTATAGTAACAATCAGGTATGTGATTTAATCTTGGAAGAAACGGTGGAATTATATCATCATATTTGATGCCAGAAAGGGGTAAGCAGAATATCATGATCCAAGCCCATAGTTGTGTTATGTCTCAGACAAATAGAGATTTCCGTAGATTTCCTTCAGAAAAGTTACCACAAGAGATAGTGGTTGTAGATATTTATATTTTATATAAAAATTTGCAATCTCTGACTTTCCAATAAATACCGGTTAACCACTTGAACGCTAAATCTGAGATCCGGGGTTCAATATCCGGTGGTGGTCGAGTTCAAAACTACGCTTTTCAATTTGGTCGTTGATTATGTATTATATTTATGTGTGGATCTGTCATTGACAAGTATATATTTCAGACAAGTCTTAAATGACCTTACCAAGGGGATAGTTCAATGAGTGTAACAATGTGTAATGTAGTTGTTGTTTAGTTCTACGTGTGCTACCCGTACCCTGTGGAGTGGGGCGAGGGCTACCCGCGGCTGGTGGTGCTGCTGCGCTTCCTGCTCTACTACTCGCTGCCGCTGGTGGTGATCGCGCTCTTCTACGTGCTCATGGCGCGCCACCTCGTGCTCAGCACGCGCAACGTGCCCGGCGAGGCGCAAGGCACGCAGCGGCAGGTATAAGCCCACTCCGCACCGGACCTTAGGCCACTAATGCTTTTAGATAAATAACAGTTCAATATCAGATCAGTAATAGGGGGAAGTTGATAGTGGCTTTTTTAAGCGAAATTTGAAACTTTTGCTCATTTCAATGGTGAAATTTTACACTTTTGGTCAACCACTACCAACTTAACACTATTACTAATGTGAAATTAAACTGCGTGTGTGCTAAAACGCATTAGTGGATTAAGGCCTCAGCTAAGGCTCTGTTATACCAGTGCCGTAGCCTTACTCTCTCATTCTGACCATAGTTCATCCCACGTGACACGAAACCGTATGTACTAATCTAATGTAAATTGCACTTTTCAAACATCCCACGCTAGGTAGGATGAAAAAGAATGCTACCTAGCTGCCGTTCTTCACGATATATCGTAAAAGGTGATGACAGGCCTGGGCTAAATGGAATCTATTGGGCTAGCAACCTGTTACCAATGTTCCATATGACATCAGAACCCCAATATTCATGTTAAAAAACCTAGGGGATAGTATTTTCGACGTTCAGTCTGCCCCTAAAGGGATAAAGAATGTGAATGTATGTATTTACTATTGTACCAATTGAAATTATTACAAGCAATATCACTTGATTATTATTTATTAACTCTATTCAGAAACAATCAGACATAAAAATAATATACATTAAAACACCTACGGTATTATATGACATTATATTAATTTATTGACGGATGATGATTAGCGTTTTTCTGACATGCCAGGAACAATTTAGTTGGTTACATTCTAATCTGGTTTTAGATCAGAATGGACCATTACAGTATATGCAATGAGTGTTTCTACTTTGTTATGGAGTAGTGTGTTCGAACTTTCTACAGTAGCGAGCTGAAACCCAACATTTTCTTTGAGGAATAAAAACACACACTGTTGCTCGGTTGACTTGAGAAAGCTCCATTCACTTTGGAGCGTTGTGGACAAAAGAGTCAATACAATTCAACGAAAACAATGCAGCGAGCGTTGAATCAACACAAATGAAATAGACATAACCATATTTTTCTTGTTAGCTGGGACGTAAAAATAATATAAGCTAGCTATCGTTCTTCCTGGCATATCGTAGAAAACAACTAAGTGACATTGAGACGAGGGATATATTGGGCGATGGGCTACTAATCTATTACTATTGTTTCACATGAAGTCGCAATGCCAATATGCATGCTAAATGTGACCAATGAGTTGTTTTCGTGTTTCCGAGGGTCTGTTCACATTTAAGTACGTGGATGTTTATGTATGTGTGTATTATTTTTGTGTTTATATCCGCAACCTGTGAAAGGCAATAATAGCTCATGAGAGTACTGTTGCATTGGGCAGATGCGCGCGCGGCGCAAGGTGGCGCTGACGGTGCTGGCGTTCGTGCTGGTGTTCGCCTTCTGCTTCCTGCCCTCGCACGTCTTCATGATGTGGTTCTACTACTAGTCAGTATACACTGCTATCTACTAATGTATGTTAAGGTGGAGCATGGTCAGATCATGGTGCCATATGCCTAAAAAATATAGAATACAACGTTATACAAAGACTGACATGTACGATAAAAATCTACATTATATTATAAACCATCCTTTCAACAGTTGCTCATTCTCTCCTAAATTAAACAACAATAACTGTAATATGTAACACCTTTAGACTTTTCAAGACACAAAGATTCCTTTCTGCATCCCAAAAGACGCTGTTTCGACCATCAATTCTTGCGGGGTAGTCAGAGGTTCGGGGGCCTATCTTCGCAATTGCGGAGGTACTAATGTTGACATGTTACAGATACATATTAACCAGATAGTCAAAACTTAATATGCCAGGTAGTAAGCCATGTCATCTTTTACTAGCGCTCATGGAGGAACAAGCAGGTATCCTTACTATTTCCTCACGTTCGTCTCCATGCTTGTAGAGTGTGCTATATGTATGTACATGTAACTGACCTGTGCGCTTGTATTGGGGCAGTCCGGGCGCGCAGGAGGAGTACAACGGCTGGTGGCACGCGCTGCGCATCGCGGGCTTCTGCCTCTCGTTCAGCAACAGCTGCGTCAACCCCATCGCGCTCTACTGCACCAGCGGCATCTTCCGGAAGCACTTCAACAGGTACCAACACCCACAATCCATCAGAAACTATCGACCGCATACTCATAGGGCAACTTGAACAACATCTCTCTACGCACATAGAAACACCACTTACAAGTCACTGATAGGACAGTTAGGTTTCGAAAATTTAAGTAACAGGCCAACTCACATCCATACAGTGTCTAAAACGTGTCTTGTCTATGGAAATGTCTCATTTCAATTAACATACAGTCATTTTAGTCAGAGTATTCTGCCAGATATTCCGCACAACGTCACTATTCTTAAAAATGAAATATTAACTATAAGGACTATCATAATCCTATTCTTGGAGGCAATCCGAAATTGTTCTGGCAATCATAAAATAAAATATAAATCCTCAACAAAACCATTGACCATTTTTGAATTCCTAAAATCCATTGAGAATAGGACAACATTATAAGTCGAGACAAACACGCTACTTCGTTATCGTGCAGATCACGTGGGCGCGTGAGCCTCAGCGTAGTCCTCAAGCCAGAATGGTCACCGACTAAATGAAGTAATGTTAGATGGGCAAACTTCCCGCGAGCACATTAGCCATCCATCTAGGAGTCGAGACGAATCCACTTAACATAATTCCCCTTCATTTGGGCTTACATATCGCCCCCATTTGTTTCAGGCGCTGCTTATCTTAACACGAGCGCCTCACTCCTCACTCCTCAGTGATAAACTCTCTCGGCGACTCCGCAATAGCGCGCCCTCTATGGACATATCGAGGCTTCATTACTCACCTTTTTGGTTCACACATACCTGCGTAGCCTTTGACATTTGCGCTTTTCAATTTAAGCAAAAAATGTCTCTTTATTCTGACATGGAATCTGTTATCAGGACAGTCATTTTAACATACACAGAATAGTCAATAGTCGTAGCACCCTGAAACACGGAACTACATTTACCACGTTAAGAGCTTGTTGAAATAATGGTTTGCTAAGATCCAAAATTACATCAAAGTGACGGAGATAGACACGCGTAATCCTCTGAGTAAACCATAAGGGAAGATCGTGATGTACTCGTATACGCGTTTTATATTGCAAAACGTGTATTTGAGTGGTTTACATTTTATTAGCATTACCTCACTGATGTAATTCATTTTTATTGCTGTCTGGGATCAGTTCAATCATCATACTCGTGCATTTAGAACATGATTTGTTTATTTCGGAAAAAAGTTATTTTTAGCATGAATACTAATTCTTCCCATGGATTAGTAGAAGTAAATTTATCACCGTAAATCCCTGCACATTTTTACTATACTAACAGTCACTACTCACGTCTTATTTACATATATTTTGAGTTGGTCAGAATCTCAAAGACCTCTGTTATAGTGTGTATGTTATTTATTTCAGCAATTACATACTTACATATACATCGTGCCTGCTTCTCTACAGAAGGATATGCATATATCACGAATCAGACGCTCGATTCAGACAAACAACTTCGTTTCATTGACATCCATTTACACTCAATTAATAAAAATGTTTCGTACAATACGGATTTTTGTTCGTTTGTTAATATACTGTTGTGCTGGCAGGTATCTCCATCGCAACACGGCGCCCCTGGAGACGCACGGCTCCATCTCTCTCTCCAACTCGCGGAGGCTGAGTCGGAAAACAAACGTCAGTATGGTCAACAGGTTAGTTCTTACATTGACTACACTATACTTTAAGTACTGAGCACTCTTCTACTCAAGCCTCTGACTTCTTCTTCTTCTTCTTAGAGTGCCTCTCCAACTAGTGGAGGTTTGCAGTCAGCTCTGCATACTCCTTTTTGTTCTTAGCAAGGCGGAACAATTCGGCGGCACTTGCAATCCCCGTCCATTCGCGGATATTCCGCAGCCAAGACTTTTTCCGACGGCCACGTCGTCTCTTTCCGGCAACTTTTCCCATCATGATGAGTTGCAGCAGTTCATACCGGTCGTGCCTAAGCACATGCCCCAAGTATGCGACCTTTCGCTGTTTGATGGTCTGCAAAAACTTGCGTTTCAGACAGACTCGTCGCAAGACCTCCTCATTTGTGCTCTCCCCCAAAGCCTCTGACTACCCCACTGCAATAATAAAACGAATTGTGAAGCGTATATTATGTTACAATGTATTTTATCCCTTTCGCTCAAAACAGAACTATTAAATAATATGCAATCCCCTGAGTCAACTTTACGTTCTCTCATCCTATCTAATACTCGGTCATCGTTAAAGTTATTATAGGAAACGTATATAGAATATCGTGTCAGTTTGCAAGCCAATATACAGGATAGCTCATTCAAAACGGTCAGTATGGGAAAGTCTGAAACTATAAGAGATACGAAGATTTGTTCTTAGGAACCATGTCACCGATTTTGATAAAAAGAAAAACTGCATTCATACTTTCTTTGAAAAAACAACTGTATCCAGTACGGGAATCGAACCCGGTTGCTTTGAAAAAATAAATTGGCCCTTTTCACTTTTTCTTTTTAAATATCAATTGTATAGGTCTTAAGCTGTAAATGTCTCTATGAAACATGGTGTCGAAAATGAATAAAATGCGTCGTTTTGGCATACTTTAGTTTATCATATTAGGTTTTCTAAGTGACCACCGTTGTTTTCAATACAATATTCAACACGTTTAGGTAACGATCTTACTATTGAATTTAGTATTTTCATGAATTTGCGTTACAATTGACTTTATTGCTACTTTTAGGTCTTCAACGATGTTATAGCTTGTTTTGTAAAATTCATCCTTCACGTAATCCCACAAGAATTTTTCTAATATGGTTTAACACGTCACTTTAAGTGGACTTTGCAATAGATTGTTAGTTTTTGATTACTGTAGACAACAAAACCTCCTTAAAGGATTAATGCAATGCTAATGCCACATGATATGGTGTATGTAACAAGTAGGGAAGTACAAAACTACAAACAGCAATAGTGACAATTTTACATGTCTGTTGAATATTGTTACGGTGTATGTAAACTACTATGATAATAATAATAATAATATTGTAGGACGTTATTACACCAATTGAACTAGCCCCTCGGTAAGTTCATTTAAGACTTGTGTTAAGGGTACTAGTCAACGTATATTTAAGAAATGTATACATGTTATACATAGATAAATACATATATAGCATATATAATCAACGACCAGACTGGAAAGCAGAAGAAAAGCGTAGTTCTTAACTCTGACTCCACCGGGAATCGAACCCGGGACCTCACGATTAGCGTTCAGGTGTCTAACCGATCGCGCCACGGAGGTCGTCAAAACGTCGTATGATAAACTAAAGTATGCCAAAACGACGCATTTTATTCATTTTCGACACCATGTTTCATAGAGACATTTACAGCTTAAGACCTATACAATTGATATTTAAAAATAAAAAGTGAAAAGGGCCAATTTATTTTTTCAAAGCAACCGGGTTCGATTCCCGTACTGGATACAGTTGTTTTTTCAAAGAAAGTATGAATGCAGTTTTTCTTTTTATCAAAATCGGTGACATGGTTCCTAAGAACAAATCTTCGTATTTCTTATAGTTTCAGACTTTCCCATACTGACCGTTTTGAATGCGCCACCCTGTATAGGATTCCACACGAATCCGTTTCTACGTTTCCATAATAAAAACTATCCGGTTTAAACATCATGTGATTTGAAAATCAGTCTCATACAATAATCTAAAGACGGTTCGTTGCGGCATCGGGAATCCGCTCAGTATTCGCGCGGGAGCAGTGCGATGGGCTGGCATTCCATCTGCAAAAATGTAGACAACGTTCACGAGCCCCGATATACACGGGAATGTATCTCAAAATATTTGTGTGTCGTTTGGATCGCTCGTAAAATTATATTAAGGCCCCAGCGGCTGACTCCGCTACGTGGCTGTGGATCTTAATCATTATATTTAACATACTGTGACACCAATTCAACTAGTTAGTTGCTAAGATAAATTAAATATTGATTTAAAAGTATTGGTTAAAAAAAAGGAGAACCGTGTATCTCTCTTTATCAAAAAAGAATGGTCGTGAAGTGAATGTATTTATATTAATATATATAATGCATAAATACTTTTTCCAGACAGACAGAATACTTATAGAATCAACGATTAAACTGCATTCACCGGGGTTCTCTTGACCAACCAAACTTGGGTGAACTGTAATCACTAACTTGCTTACAGTGTATCGGGGCCTGTGACTGAGTAGGGGGGTGTCACTCAATCCTCTGACTACTTTGTAATCGATTTGCCATGTCATGCAATCGTGGCAGTCGTTTGAGCCTCACAGCTGATATGACATTAATAAAATCCAGATTTTTATGAGGCTGCCTACCCCACTATCGCGGAGGATCTTATTGCAGAGGTAGCGATGGCATAGCTCCATTGGGAGGGTTTACGACGCCCTCCGCAGGGCCCTTGAATATTTACGGCTGGGCGCTTAGCCTCCACTTACACGCCAAATATTTCATCACGTTCAGTACTCGCGATCAATAATGCTAGATAAACATATTCTGTTAAGGTTTGGGCACAGGGAGTGAAATGGGTAAGGATGGGTTGCGAAAGGAATGTATAGAGGAAAGCTCTGCAATATGTACTCGTTTATATGTAGATCAATTTTGAGATGTTGGTCTTATGTATTGTGAAGAACTAAAGAGCTGGTATGAGATAAAATTGATGAATGTTAATTAACCAGAAAATATTAAGAAAAAATTCATCATCATTAATCCTTCGGATAGTATCTATGTTTGAAACTGCAGAATTGATACTATGGCCGCCTCACACGTGATAACCAGATAGTCAGTACCTTGCATGACTCAGAGGACAATACACTTATCCAGATGGGAGTAGAAGTGCGATGTAAAAGGGTCGAATTCGCAATTCTCCAAAGGATTGACAACTGCTAAGGGTATAAAATCCGTACAGCCACTAACTTTTGGCATAAGAATTGGGGTTAATAAGTGTTTCAGCAATTGTGGTAGGCTTTTAGACACTGTAAATGCATATAGCTTTACATAAAAATTACATGTAAGGACATATAAGACATAGCTTTTTTTATTATCAAGTACCTACTGTATCAACATCGGACACATTCTCTAAACAATAATCCCTGAAAAGTGGCAAACAGGACATAATGTTCTGCTTAAACTATCATCAAATTTCTGTTCTAACTGTTGTTGGTGACAAAGACATAGAAGCTTTAGGAATAATAATAAAAAATTTTGAAACGCCTCAGCCATCTCTTACGCTATATCAAAATAAGACAACTGTGTATAAGAGTGCAAATAGATGACCTCATTTATATCGCTCTTATTGGAAACGTTGTCTAACTGCATCCATAGAGATACGGCACGACTTCCATACTCGATCAAGACACAGATCACTCAATATATTCGGTCACCTTTAGCATAAAGAGTGGGCTTGCGATTATTTATTTATGATGTCTACTCAATAGCGAAACGGTTTACCACCTGTCCCGTTAGGCGTTGACTCTCTAGTTTTTCGTTCTCTAGTTTACGTGTTTTCAAAAGGATTACTACCTTTGTTATTTTGATTATGAACACTTAAACCAACAACTACCTTTAAAGGCTCATATAACATATGTATGTGTTAAATGTATGTTTTCTGTTGCGTCAGGACGAGCGTGCTGGACCGCAGCAGCAGCGTGCGCCTGGTGGGCAACGGCAGCTCGCACCTCTGAGCGAGGCCCCCCGCGCCCCCGCCCTTCCCCCGCTGCTGCGAGGGGGGCCTGCGCCACGGCGGGGGACACAGCGCCCTCTACGACACGCCCCCTGACCGATGGAACTAATGTGACGAGTTTGTACGAAATTAATACAATATTTTTATAATTGGATTGTAAATAGTACGACTAAGTTCTATAATAATTGTTATGGAGTACGAATAATAATTGTTATTTACAAATTAGTAATACAGTAATTAGCGTTAAAATAATATTAACCACCTTAAAGAAAACGCATAAGAGTTTGTGGTGTTTTATAGGTGATGCAACACAAGGTTTTAACTAATTAATAAATTAGTGTCTGAACTGGTGAAATTGATTTGTAAGTACTATTTCTTGCCTCATACTACACGGAGATGAAAAAGCATAATGACCTATAAGCTACGTTTAATCTATCCCTATATTCGTAGCATAACAAATAAACTTTCATACTACGGGCCAAGGGTATTGTGTAATGTTACTTGTATGTATAGCGTTATTGTATTATTAACTAACGTAGTATTGTAGTGTATAGTATTTGCGCTAACGGTTTGGTTATTTTGATTTTCAAGAGAGAATTTTTATTGCAAAGTATAAAAATAAATAATATATGTTAGTCAGGCTAGGTTTGTAACAATTTATTTATTATAGTAGCATTCAAAACTTTCTCGTTTAATATTAGTAGAATTTATCATGTTAGATGCTATTTGATTTACATTTGGATTGAGGTGGCCATAGAATTACTAACTCCATAGTTTTTGAGATGGATATACAAATATCCGATTACCCTGCTGAGGTTAATGGTCGTGAATGTTAATGTATTTTATATGTAGCATTTAAATTAATTAAATTGTAGTATTAAAGTTCTGTTGATATTGTGCTGAATATTGGAAATGTGATATCAGACATTGTTTTGATCATTTACGTCACAAATACTCACAGGGGTGTTACACAGATGCAGGAATCGCAATGGAGTGAAAATGATTGTATTTCTCTATTAGGAAACAGGTGTTAATTGTTGGTTCTAGTTACTAATTTTATAATTTTAATTCTGTGTATTAGTTGTTGTAAGGTTAAATATGTTGTGATGGCTCTCTAAACTAGTTGTAAGCAGATTTAGTTAATACTCGATTGTTACTGTAGAAAAAAAGTATTATTTTTATGGCATAGCATCACACAAGGTGGGTCACCATACTAACTTGGACCCAAGTAGTTAAATGACTGTAAACTATGGCTAATTTTTAACCAATTATTACAAATCACTCACGGATGTAAGTAAGGCAGGAGAGTCTATCAGGATGGTTCAATTAGTTCTGGCGATTGATAATCTCTGCCTCCATTCCTTTTGGGAAGTGGAGGCGCTGATATAAAATATGATTTATATAAATTATTCGACCAATATAACATGACCTACAGTACAATAGTGACTCCAATGCCGCTAGGGTTCAACTTAGAATGGTGGCCTGCTCCGGGCGTTTGCCACTGGATTATCTGTAAATACACTGTTTCTGAAAATAATTGAAAATGTACATTTCATGTGAAAATTGTGCTTATAAACGAATGTGAAATTGTAGAAATGTAAATAAATATGAAGGACTTTAATTTTGCTTTATTTGTTTAAATAGTGTGTCCATAATTCCCATTTAACAGGTTGCAGTATTTATACTTACTTTAGTGACTCCATAGTCACTCTACGACGCGTTCATTTAAGCCTGACTAGTCCAAAAGGGTAATTAGAGGTATTGTAATCACAATTACCTTATTATTCTTTAAAAATATTTAGATGCTTAAGTGACCATTACAAAACTCTTTAACTATTATAAGTACTAGTTTAACCATTTGAAAAAGAAATGTCACTAGACTTACTAACTACAGATACTGACTATTGGCACTGCATCTAAATGAGATGTACAATTATTTGCAATTCTTTCTCTGAAGCAAGTGCTAGTCTAAAAATAGGCAATTAGTGAGGCAATAAAAGGGACCATCGACTATCTAAGCGATCAGCATTCATGAGATGCAAATGAAGTGACGCTATCGAAATTGCATTTCAACTACAAACTCAACTAAAGTGGATTATCCCATGGTCTATGTATGAGATGAGACAGCAGACTGACATAAATGTAGGTAATGCGAGTTTATTACTACATCACATGTAATCATTTACCTTCAATTCAATATGGCATAATAGGTGATCTAGGAAATAAGAGTTTCCATAGATTTTTTCAGGCATACCATTATATTATATATATATAAATTTCTTTTAACCATGTGCAGTGCTGCGCCGAACTTTTTTATTATCTACCTCTTTATACTCATAACTGTCTTGTATTTGATAAGACAATGTGTGAATAAAATACAAACTAAAGTAGTATTATTTGTAGTAGGTATTAAATATTTTCGATGTGGAAAACTGAGACATATCCTTGATCACTTTTAGAAGAACTATCAGAGAAATACATCATTAACCAATTAGGGTTTTAGGTACATAAATACATACATACACATCACGCCTGATTCCCTGTAGAGGGGTAGGCAGAAATCACGGATCTCCATTTGTCTCGATCCTGACAGACCACTTTCGCTTCATTGACATTCATACATCCTCTCATACACTCTCGGCGGTTATAGGTACTCCTAACGTCACCTTTTTTCAATATAGCGTCTATCTGACTGTTATATATCTTATTAGGCCGGCCCCTACGTAACCGCCCTTCCACTTCACTCATATATATTCCTTTTGTCAATCTGCTATCATTCATCCGCATAACATGTCCAAACCATCGAAGCATGCTCTTTTCAATCTTAGTCACTACATCTTCTTTCAAACCGCAACCTTCCCTTATCACACTATTTTTAATTCTATCACTAATGTTACTCCTAACATGCTTCTCAGTGACCGCATTTCGACGGCATTGATTCTACTTTCATGCTTCTTTTGCCATACCCAACTTTCACTACCATAAGTCAATGTTGGAACCAGCACAGCCCTATGAATAGCCATACGTGCCAATTGCGAAATCAACTGGCTACCCATAACACTATACATAGCCCCATTAATCTTATTACCTGCACACACTCTACGTTCAATATCTCCCTCACATTTTCCGTTACTAGTAAAAAGTGTTCCCAGATATACAAAATCATTCACTTGTTCGACTCTTTCATTATCTATGTCAATCTTGCACTCAACAAGATGCGTGTAAGTTGAATAATTATGAATTAAAATAATTGTAATGCTAAAAACTGACCTGAAAGATACTATTGTGCCTCCAAGGTTCTACGCACCCCGAAATAGATTTAAACGTGAATTAATGTATACATATTTATACTAGACCTCAAAAGTATTTCATACTTTCTTACAATATACAAAGTCCAGTCACGTAATTAATAAACACAAGATTTCTTGGATTTCATTAAATATTCTATTGCGGTATTGTAATTATCCAGCACTTTGCACTCACAGCTTTAATGAAGTTACATTAAGCTAAAAATAGCAACCAATCAGACAAGGCTAAATCTCAGGCTAACTGGAATATAAATCAAATGACGATAATCACTTTTCTTCCCGGTACATCTTAATAAGTGACTAAGGCGCTATACATTAGTAACATATCACGTATTGTTATACAAACACCAGCTCGAGAGTTCTGCTAAATACCGAGGTGATCTTGTGCCTACGAGGTTCTATCTGCGTGTTCTGTCCAAAAACTATGAAAGGACATGAATACATGCGTGTATGTATTTTGTGAGACTACAAGAGTGACAGCCGGATGCGATGCTAAATCCTTGGTAAAAGGTTCCGATGCTGAAACGGTGGCTGAATTAGTCTGTTTGATGTCCCCATATCCTTTTCAGTTTGTTGCTTTATGTGGTGGCTCTTCCATTCATACATAGATACATCCTAATATTTTTTCGGGATTGGGTCTCTCGACATAATATCGAATCCCGTTGATAGAATATCTGCTCTATCACTTATAACAAAACTATCGGATGTTGTGTGTTATTAATTTCCTTTAATGGCAACTGTAAGAAGTAACATTCATATCCAGTACGAATTGTCATTAAAATCCTGTCTGCATTACGAAGTCAATTATGATGATGACGATTTACGATAGGTATGTACGCATCCAGTGGATACAATTCATTCATTATTTCATCGCCTGCGACCGAAATAGCCTTCCGATGCATAAATAACTGCTGACGTTTGATCTGATTTCGCTAAATTTGATTGGTTGCCAAAACACCTTTCAGAATTCGCCATCCATTCTTATTCACTTTCGCAGATGCATCCAACTATTTTATCTTAGCTCGCACGTAACAATGAAATACATGATTTCACATAATCCATAATGCCTAAGCTATATAAACATTAAGGTACTATATAACATTATTTCATCGCGTTCACGGATACAAAGCACTAACAACCAGGCGAAACGTGGGCGTAAGCCTTATACGTGGAAACCTTTTAATACTCGCAACGAGAACACTATGTAATGCCCTATGCGTGCACACTTTGCCACCATTAGCCTTTCGGAGAACAAAGGCTCGATTGGCTAAGGTTCTCATGATGGTTGCTCAAAGCCCACGTCTCACCAAATAACCAGTTCTCGACGTGAAAGATTAGTCCACGTGTACCGACTACTATCGATACAGATGATAGTAACGTTTCCTCACTATATTGTTCTTTGTGTTCTTTTTATTTATATTTTCATCCTCCGCTGAGTTTTAGTTTCCCGTGCTAGGACGTAAAAGAATGCAGCAAGCTGTTATTATTCCCAGCAAGTCGTAAGAAACGAACGTCAGTTGAATTTGTTAGACGAAGGGCTAACTTGTCACCAAACCACCAAAAAAAACATTATTTAAATAATCAAAGCAAATAAATTTTTAGTACATAGTGAGCTAATGGTGGAAACTAACCAGCTAAGCGTGATAGGTTAATAAACGAGTTGTCTTCGCGACGTAAACACCTAATACGCTGTTAGATCATTTGCTTAACCAACTGACAAACCGCGGCTGGCACCGATCCAACGCCGTTTATTCATGAGCCCAACCGAATTACGGGATGCGCCATCGCCTGTGTATCGGAACCAATATCCATAACTCAGTTTTAGTGAGGGATCGCTTCAGTTAGGACTTGTCTGCGTCTCAAGGACACTACACGATATCAAAACTATGCACAATCAATTTGAAATAGGGTTGAACACGGTGATGGACAACCACTATTAACCATAATCGCTAATTCCTCCCCTCAACTGAGGTAAACAATGCTTATCTCGATATGAAACCATGCGGGTGAATACGTACTGTTGATTTTGGTAAGGGTAACCTTCCTATTTCTCTATATAAACAATAGTTAGTATCCGTTTTGACGTTCAACATTTATGATCCTTATATTGTATAAAAACAATTTCATTTCGTAAACAGGGCTTTTAAATTCCAAAGAGTTAATAGTGAAGTTTGAATTCACTTAAACTTTTGACAACCCCGAAAGGATTTACGTTTTATACACTTTGCAACCAGTGAAAGAAGTGCCCCACTAATTACATTAGAAGCAACTAGGTTTGCGTCGGCCATAACTCAGGCGCCGTTTCATTACGGAGGCGCTGAAGTAAAAGGCATAAAAAGGCTCCACAAGATGGAATCTGAATAATGGCCGCAAGTTGGCACACAATGCGCCGCTAACTTATCTCCTTCATAATTTCTTGTTAAACTTCATTACCGCTCATTAAAACTCGCTGCAGGATACACGGCCGACGCGAATCTGCCAGCGGGAAAGGTCACCCGCCACCGACGTCTACGTACGAGGCACATGAACATTGATTATAGTTAGATTGATTATAGACAACGCAGCGCCCTGTCAGATTCTTCTCCGACTACCCTCACTGCTACGTTTTTATCAAACATGTTGGAGGCGAAGAAATATGCATCGTCAGTCTGCCCGTGACCATGGCTGCTGCAACGTAGCCGAAACATCGGGTTAATAAAGGTTAATAAAGGTAACGAAAAATTAAATAAAAACATACGCGATAAGTCCCGCTAGTTATTAATCATGAACATTGATGCTTCTTCTTAACGGGAAAGTCACAGGAAAACGATTGCGTATTCTTATCAATGATACCAAGACCCTGATAGGCTTGCTTAAAACGACCGAATGAATATTATTTCTAGATACACAGCCACTCAGAAAGGATGCTAATGTATGTATGTGTAATGATCGCATCTTAAAGGACCTTAACAAAAATTTAATAATTAAGTTATGCACGCTTCTATTCTTAACATCAATGAAGAATAATGTCTTTTAGTGACAATCTGAACAGGATTTTTAAAGAATTTCTTTAATCACTAATTAATCAGGACGTACGTAGCAATCAACTAATCAGGCATTATCTCAAGTAGTTTAAGAGAACTAGGTTTTGCCTCTGACAATAGCCTTAACTTCGGTCATCTATAGTTTGACAACAAAGTCAGTATATACTATAGCTCAGTGAAAGTTGGAAATATACGTATTTATTTTTGGTACGATATTTAGGCAATTGTGATGGCCAACTGGCTAATGTATGTTGGCTTTGGGATCGTTAATTGGAACGAACCGAAGAACTAGGAAAAAAAGACATTGAAACTTAAACTTCGTTATTCTTCGGTTGCGGTGGCTGGCGGCGTTGGCGTAACCATGGCGACGGAATAACAAGACGTACAAATGCCGCATCAGTTTATGTACTTGTGCAGACGTAATCAAAAGATGAATGGTTAATAAAAAAATGAAACAGCTTAAACATGATGAAAGGACTTTTAAAAGTTTTAGTTCTGCCACCCCTCCGGACAATACGTGCGTGAGTGCAACAATTGAAAATTGGCATTGGCTACCTCGATCAATCTTCCACTATCAATATACAAGGAATTCTAGATATGGCTGGCTGCCAGGAGCCAACCGTATTTCAATAGAATTCACGCAAAACTTAAAGAGCATTTTACATAAGCCAAACATCACGACTACAAACCTTTTATGCATAGTCATAGTCTTTTATTATCTGTCTATAAACGTGACATATTATTTATTCCCTCATAAAATGTATGTTCATACGTACAACAATGTATGTGCACAGCTGAGGAATTTCATCTGTTTTCAGAATTTTAGCTGTTATTCAGTTCAACATTTTCATTCATTGAAAATTTAAATTTTTACATTGTTAACAAGGCTAGGATAAAATGAAAAAGTATTCTAGTTGTTGTTGTTTTAAGAACAGCGGTAACAAGAAGACTTCGTAACTGAAATTTACAAACTGTATATGTGGTCCATGGTAAGAGCTATAGTAAACTATAACTGTAACATTTTTTTTTATATATATAATATTTTAACATTATTACACCAATTGAACTAGCCCCTTGGTAAGTACATATAAGACTTATGTTAAGGGTACTAGTCAACGTATATTTAAGAAATGTATAATAAATCATATATAAATACATTTATAGCATATATAATTAATCAACAACCAGACTAGAAAGCAGTAGAAAAGCGTAGTTCTTAACTCTGCCGCCATCGGGAATCGAACCCGGGACCCCACGATTAGCGTTCAGGTGTCTAACCGATCGCGCCACGGAGGTCGTCAAATAATATTAGTAATTAATATTACCTTGCGCACCACACTCATAAAAGGATAGGCCAAAAGTTCCGTGACATAGAAGGTTGTATTCCACGCCATCCTTTACCACTTTAAAGTCGGTAGAACCTCAGATTATTAGAATATTAAATAACATATGAAACAGAATTTGTTGCCAATAATATTATTCTATTAATGTGTGTTCAATATAAGTTACAATATAACTTTTTAACCAAACAATATACCTTTTGTATACTTTTCATTACAAATAGACCATTGATTTTCATAAAATTCGTGCAATAATTTAAACCATTAAGCATTTGAGGCTAAACATGGCATCATCTATTGCCGAAGCCACAGCCATGCGGAGAATGCGCCAGTGCGGTCATGCGGGCGTTGCGATGCCCAGGGATAGCCATTGGGGCAATTTGCGCTTTTGGTGTTACATGTGTTATCTATTACTATAGTATAGATAGTGTAATAGGATTAAATGGACCGTGTAAGTTTGCCCTTGTACGTGTTACGTTTTTAAGGATTAGATGTTCCTTAGCTGTTCTTGTCAATTGATAAAAATATTTGTAAGGTTTTTAAAATTCTTGAATATTTATCAGCATATTGTATGAGACGAATAAGGAATGAGTAAATTGAATTTAATGTGTGATAGACTAGCAATAAGTCACTAAAATACCATTTAAATAATATCAAACCCCTTCTTAAGCTTACAGTTATTGTGTTAGAACATCTGTCCATGCCGAAAAAGTAACATACCGGGTACATAAAACGTTGAAGTATGAATATTGAACAAGTAGCGATTGGCGATAAAACCGGAGTGATCCTTGAAGCCTATCGCTCAATACATTTAAGCATCGCCCAATCGAGAGCCATCATTTTTAAAGGCTTTTATTGCTAACGTGAGTGCATCATATATGCTTAAGCATCGGTAGGTATTCAAATATGAATGTCAGTTAAGCGATAATGCATCGCTGAATGTGTTTGTGACTACTACCATCGAAAGAGTATATGTACATATAAAACCAAATAGTAGCTTCTTTCTCTATCATGTTATGGGAGACAAATAAGGTACCTAAGAATCAATTAAATTTTTAATACGCATGCTAGCAAATATTTCACATCAATTTTAACACAACACCGACAATTATGATTAAATTCACCGATGAGATGTAGTTTCCAAGCTTCTGTCCACGAATAAAATGATCGAGCGTCGTGAATTGTATGCAGTAATGCATAAGTAATGTGTTTTTAGTGAACATGAATAATGAGCTTGCATTAACGCGTGCTTTGATGTGCATTGAGTTGATTAGGGCTCTAATGCCAAGTCAACCGGACCGAGATAATAGCAAGCTCTATCGAAACCTACCTTACAATACCTAGTATATACACACTAGCTAATCTAGGATGTCAAAAGATTACAAACTTGCTGCCATTCTTCCCAGCATGTCGACAGAGGCAACAAAAGGACGAGGTTAAAAGGAAAGGATAGGCGATTAGTTAGCAACCTATATCAGCACACCCAATATACATTCCGTATGACAGCACACCGAATATTCATGCTTAAAAGTGACATAGGAATTTTTATTTATCTTATCAAGTTTATATCCACACTGAAGCGTTTAATGAACCCAATTCTTGTAGTAGTCAGAGGCTAGTGTGTCATTTTCCTCAATTGCAGAGGTATTAATTCTATGGCTGCCTTGAACGCACGTTTTAACCAGATAGATACAGTAGGTACTCAATGTAAACGGTGTAAGGTGGTAAGCCGTGTCGCCATTTACAAGCACAGACAATTACCTGTTCCGAGCAATAGGCCGGTGCCCTAACGATGTTGCCTCGCCGTAGTCGGTGTAGTTCCCCTCATAAATAAAGCCTTGCCAGGGCGCAAATACAATGCAATCCCATTAAAAAGGACGCGGGAGATAAGGTTACGGGAACATCGTGTCTCGTTTTGTTCACTCAGGTTAAACTACGTTGATGGTTTATACTGGGATGAGAACTAACGCCTAGTGAAATGGATTTAGTATCATTACTTCTAGCACTGTGACTAGGTTTGTCAACTGATATGTGAGGTACAGCTATTAACATACATATATTCATCTAAATAGGCAAAAATCTTCGTGTATGCCATGTTGACCACTTAAGACTCTACCTGGAAAACGTCATCAGTTATGTTAAACTGGTGCACGGCATTAGTGTGTAAACAACGCTAGTTGAAAAGAATTAATTTCACACATTAGAATGTTTGCAGTGCGCTTTTGTTGTTGATTAAAAAAATAATGATGTTGTTTTTAATTCTAATGTCGACGGAAATCTCTTTCCTTCAATCGCCCACCGGGTTCATGCCGCTTCACGACCTTTAACCTTGAAGGTAAGTCAGAAATTCACGTGTCCTTCTGCGATATTGATTCTATTATGTACTCATAGATCTCCGATTATTACAGATATATTTATATAGATTATTCTTATATGTACGATATTGTTCATTATATGCTAACAAGCTCGAATGCAACTCAGTACAAGTGAACATAAAGGGAATATTTTAATAAAGGAAGTGGGTCTAAGCTAGAGCAGTAAGTACTTAAGTAAGCCCCGGCAGCAGCTCTAAGCTATTCCATCTAAAAGTTACCTCTGGCGTCCGCCGTCACGCGCCTACCTCTTAAAATCCCTCTCGCATCGCAACTATGCTAATCACCACTAAAAGCTATTCTCTTAAATATTCTTAGATTAACAAGTATGTATAACCGCCGAACATGAATGTGGAGCTAGATGGCAGTGACAGGGATAGGGAAGAAATGGAGATATGTAATCTCAACCCGACCTTTAAAACTGTAGGTTTGTGGTGTATTTCTTAGTCTCTGATATTATTAATAGAATCATGAATATTTTCATCATTCAATTTTACAACTCGTTTCTAGGTGACCCAAAAATGTGGTAAGAACACCTGTCGATCCGTAGGTAAATTTAAGTCTGAACTTACAGCGAAAACCATCAAAGTGAAATGTGAGTAAGTGACCGAGAACATTCACAGCAACAATAAAGGTCACCCAAGCGTTGAACTGCCTCGGCTTCTGAACGGCTTCTATTCATAAAGTTTATGTTGTGGCAAAATGCTTTTTAATCCCCAGTTGGCATATGAAATGGAAAGCCGACTAAAGTATTTCCTTACCCGTGAAATTGGATGTGAAGTGAGCTCGCGGCGGCTGAAGCAGTGACTCCATGCTCCTATTGCCCCTTGCCTTTCGCGCTCTGATGAGCATCTGCTCTAATTGGCGTGTGTTTACCAACACTATTTCATATAAACGTTATAGTAAATCTACACTCACACGTCTTTCTTATAATTTTTCAGAAGCCACAACTGTAGCTGTATTACTATTGGTATAAAGTATAGGTGACGCCTGCTACGAAAAGCCGGGAAGAACTGCAGCTAGTTATAATTTTTTTAAGTCTCCGACGAAGTTGGTACGAGATTCCATATATAAACACAATAAATATCCTCCTATAAATAACCTCTGACCACCCCGTGGCTTATATGGGTAGTTAAGTTATATAATAATAGAGGAACATTGCCTATCGCGTCGAACACGGAGGTGGTCACATAAAAGCAATCTCGTTTGAGTTTATCTCTGCTCCCCCTCTCGGTGAAGTGGGGGTACATATTGCAAAACTTGAGATGTGTTTTGTACGATAATCTGAGCCCGCTTTAGTGGCGTTTTGACAAAGGATATTCCACCGTAAATACGTTACGTCCGACTTTACGACACCATAAGGGATATTACCATACAATATTACAGGTCTCATGGATTTATGATGTTATTATATTAAATTGTGAAATTGTGGTCATAGCTAACTTAATACGCCAATTTTTGCTTTATCAGTTAAGTTTACACTAACACCTTATGATATCATCAATAAAATGCTGTGAATAAGGATGTCTTTAGAGGATCAAAGAAATTCGTAGCTTCAACCTAAATGACCATACTACGCCTGTACTTTGTGTTATTCTTTATTACAAAAGAAGATAGAACTTACATTGATTTAATAAAAGGTCTTGGGACGCGTAAGCTGCGATTAATGGGAGCCAGAGCTGGGTGCTCGCCCTCCCTCCGCTTCCTTCCAATGAGCGCCTCTCGCTAATGGCAGCCGGTTTATCAGATTGCTCATACACCTATTGTAGCACGGACAAGGTGTACTTTACAAAGATTGTGTGTATCATCCGTTATAATTAGTGATACAGAAGTGAATGCATGTATGTATTTTATGTAGAAATCTCTATACTAGACTACAGTACTAAAAATGGATAATGTACAATGGATAAGGATAAATGATCTTCACGGTTATGTATATGTATAGCTCGATCTTTCTATTCTACACTTTGTAAATGAAAGTAGTGCTCGTGCCTATTCATGGCTTAGAATTAGTGCTCGTGCCTATTCATGGCTTAGAATTAGTGCTCGTGCCATTTCAATTATGTAGATCTGTCGCCTAATAAATATCCAGACTGGAAAGCAGTAGAAAAGCGTAGTTCTTAACTCTGCCGCCATCGGGAATCGAACCCGGGACCCCACGATTAGCGTTCAGGTGTCTAACCGATCGCGCCACGGAGGTCGTCAAATAATATTAGTAATTAATATTACCTTGCGCACCACACTCATAAAAGGATAGGCCAACAGTTCCGTGACATAGAAGGTTGTATCCCACGCCATCCTTTACCACTTTAAAGTCGGTAGAACCTCAGATGGTTAAAATATTATATAATATTTGAACCATAACTTGTTGCCAATAATATTGTTCTATTAATGTGTGTTTAATATACGGTTCATTAAAATATAACTTTATAACCAAAAAATATACCTTTTGTATACTTTTCAGTACAAATAGACCATTGATTTTCATAAAATTCGTGCAATAATTTGAGCCATTAAGCATGTGTGGCTAAACATGGCAACATCTATTGCCGAAGCCACAGCCATGCGGAGATTGCGCCAGTGCGGTCATGCGGGCGTTGCGATGGTCAGGAACAGCCATTGGGGCAATTTGCGCTTTTGGTGTTACATGTGTTATCTATTACTATCACTACATAGTATATAACGAAGTCGCTTTCTCTGTCCCTATGTCCCTTTGTATGCTTAAATCTTTGAAACTACGCAACGGATTTTGATGCAGTTTTTTTAATACATAAAGTGATTCAAGAGAAAGGTTTATATGTATAATAACATTCATTAAATAGTGGAGTAGGCTATATATTTTATACCCGTGCGAAGCCGGAGCGGGTCACTAGTAGTATATATAGTGGAATAGGATTGAATGGAACGTGTAACTTTGCCCTTGTAGATGTTACATTTTTAAGAAATAGGTGTTCCTTAGCTGTTCTTGCCATTAGAAAAAAATATTTGTAACGTTTTTAAAATTCTTGAATATTTATCGGCATATTTTATGAGACGAATAAGGAAGGAGTAAATTGAATTTAATGTTTGATAGAATATTATAGCAATAAATCACTAAAATACCATTTAAATAATATCGAACCCTTTCTCATGCTTACAGTGATTGTGTGTCAGAACTTCTGTCCATGCCGAAAAAGTAACATACCGGGTACATAAAACGAGTATGTGTGAATATTGAACAAGTAGCGATTGGCGATAAAACCGGAGTGATCCTTGAAGCCTATCGCTCAATACACTTTAGCGCTTGCTCAATCAAGAGCCATAATTTTTAAAGGCTTTTATTGCTAACATGAGTGCATCATATATGCCTGTGGCGAATTGCCACTACTACTATATTTTAAATGTTTTAAGTTTACTGTGGCAACTTTTAGTATGGTAACACTTTTTTCTGGCATCCATCTTGTCGCGCCTGAAATATTTTCTCTTCACCTTGAAATTATAATCCAAGCTCTGTAAACTGTGTTTCATACTGTGAATACTGCTTATTACACAACTGAAGCATCAAGAAACCCAGGAGTTTAATTTCCAAGCCTTCCTCCCATAATTGGTGACCCGCGTTGTGAAAGAACGCAACTTCTAACAAGTAAACTTTGAAACCTGAAACCACCGCTTCAAACTAGGAGAAGGGCCGTCTACAAAGTCGCTGAGTACCGTGAGTGGGTTTGCTGCATGTACACAAGGCATTTTGAATATCATACACAAGCACTGTACATATAAATAGCAAAAGCCCTGCTGCTGCCGCTTCCTGATGTTCCTGTGATGAAAGTACAGATAACTACTGCTTCTCCAAGAAACCAGGCCTGCTGCATTGTGTGGACGTGCCATTCTACCCTGCCAGCCTTCCAGTCAAGTAAGATTTTCTCCGGCAAACTGTGAGTCTGAACTTTTTCAACACTTATTTTGTGGGAACAATCATAAACCTTTCTATTGGTGATTGGTGACAGTGGTGCAGGGAGTGCGTGCAAAATTTCTACTTCAATATTTAACATTAACACTTCTAAATTATCTTGTTTCTTAAGCCTCCGGGAACATTTTTGTACGGCTAGAATTAATGTTTGAACTGAAATTATTAATTTAAATTTACTAAGAAGTACTAGTACTAAGAAGTATTACTAATGATTATTTACAGTATAACATCCTACTAATAATAAGCCTTGAATTATTGTTTTAATATACTGACACCCCACATACAATTTTTAATTCTTGAAACTTTATCAGAGTTAATGAATATAACACTATTATTACTTTTGTAACATTTGTTTATGTTATATTAGATCATACTCAATAACATTCTGTGCATGTGTGTCCTATTTATATTTTCATTACTTGTTATGCTTTAACTTATGGTGTGAATTTTTTTTTGTGTACAGTCAGACAAGAAACTGTTTGGTTTTAATAAATAATATTTTTGCATGTCCGGTATAGTGGCATACAAAAGTTTTAACATTTAAATATTATATTGACTATTTTAACTGAGCTGTCAATTAGGATAACAAATACATATTTCTCTAAATTTTACCTTCAACATTCAGACAAACAAATTTGAATAAAAAATAAATTTAAAATGGCCGAGGAAGATTTGAAGGAACAAATTAAAATTCTCTCTGCTCGTTTGGAATCTGCTCTTGGTGCACAAGTGATGGATATTAAGGTAAAGCTGCCGGCATTTTGGGCTGATAAACCCAAAGCATGGTTTGCTCAGGCGGAGGCTCAATTTGAAATTTCTAAGGTAACACAAGACAAAACAAAGTATGGTTATGTCCTTTCCATGCTGGATTCCCGGTTAGTAGATGAAATAGAAGACGTTATCACTGACCCCCCAGACGAAGGAAGATATGACCGCATCAAATATGAACTTATCAAGCGCCTGTCCGTCTCGCGCGGCCAGAGGGTGCGACAACTGCTTAGTGCGGAGCAATTGGGTGATAGGAAGCCCACAGCCTTTCTGAGGCATTTGCGCGCGCTAGGTGGAAACATCGACGAGGGCATCCTTCGCGAATTATGGACTCAGCGACTGCCTCAAGAGGTCCAGCGCATCCTTAAGGTTCAAGAAGACCAAAGTTTGGACAAAGTGGCTGAAATTGCAGATGCCATAGTTGAGATTACTCCAGCGCACAGTTCAGTCCACGCTGCAAGTTCTGTTTCACCAGATTTAGACATGATTAAAAATAGCATTGCTGATCTCAGAAATGAGATCGCAGCGCTTCGCTATTCTCGCCCTGAAGGACGAAATCGCGAGTCAAGGTCGCGATCACTGTCCCGCTCTAAAATATGTTGGTACCACAGCAAGTTTGCAGCAAAAGCAAAGAAATGTATTAAACCCTGCAGCTGGCAACCAGAGCAGCCGGAAAACTTAAACAGCAATCAGTAATGGCGGCATCTGATTGCTCTACTGGTGGCCGTCGCTTGTTTATTCAGGACTCTGCGTCTGGACGTCGGTTTTTAATCGACACAGGCTCGGACCTATGTTGTTTCCCGCGCCATCTTCTTAAAGGGCGTTATAGCGCAACGACATTTGATGTTAGTGCTGCTAACGGGAGCACCATAAAGACATACGGCACCCTTTCTTTACGTCTTAACCTTGGTTTACGACGCGATTTCCTCTGGTATTTTGTGATTGCTGACGTCAGTACACCTATCATTGGTTCCGATTTTTTAGCCTATTATTACCTGCTGCCAGATTGCGCCAACCAGCGACTTATCGATGGAAAAACTAAACTTACAGTTCCAGCTTCCATTGCTCAAATCAGCCAGCCCAGCATCAAAACTATTGTCTCAAATGAATCATCTTACTTAAAAATCTTAAATGAATTTCCAGATATTACTCGACCACCCGGATTGCCAAGGATCATGAAACATTGCACAGTCCATCACATAATAACAACTGATGGTCAACCAGTCTCTTGTCGCCCACGCCGTTTGGCGCCGCACAAACTCCTCATCGCTAAAAAGGAGTTCGATGAGATGATTAAATGTGGAACTGCACGTCCTTCTAGCAGCCCTTGGTCTTCGCCATTACATTTGGCCCCCAAAGGTGAGAACGGTTGGCGCCCTTGTGGCGATTACCGTGCATTAAACGCCCGGACGGTGCCTGATAGGTACCCCGTCCGCCACATAGCTGATTTCTCTCACAACTTGGCGGGCTCTACTGTATTCAGCGTAGTAGATCTGGTTAAAGCTTATCAACAGATACCTGTAAATGATGCCGACATTTGCAAAACCGCAATTACTACCCCTTTTGGGTTGTTCGAGTTTCCCTTCATGACCTTCGGCCTGCGCAATGCTGGACAGTCTTTCCAGCGCTTTATTGACGAGGTCGTGAGGGGACTCGAATTTTGTTACCCATACGTGGATGACATCTTAATCTTTTCCAGAACACCAGGGGAGCACGCTGCACATTTACGTGCGCTGTTCCAACGACTTTCTGAGTACGGCGTTGTTGTCAATCCATCTAAATGTGTCCTTGGAGTTGAAGAGGTGACATTTTTGGGCTATCGGATTTCCAGCGAAGGTACCCGCCCACCAGAAGAACGAATCGAAGCTCTGCGTAGTTATCCTTTGCCGAAAACTGTCGAAGGCCTGCGCAGGTTTCTTGGCATGGTTAATTTTTACCGCCGATTCCTTCCAAAAGCAGCTGAGCTTCAGGCACCTCTGATTGACCTCATTTCAACCACTCAACTAAAAGGTAAAAAGCCAGTTCCTTGGACGCCAGAACTTGAGCTTGCTTTCGACAGGTGTAAGGATAACCTCGCAACCGCAACTCTTTTGGCCCATCCTGTTAGTCAAGCTTCGCTCGGACTGTTCACGGACGCTTCTTCCACCCATGTAGGTGCATGCCTCCAGCAACGTACCAGTGAAAATGACCAGTGGCAGCCAATCGCATTTTTCAGCAAAAAGCTGACAGCGCAGCAATCTAGCTGGCCTGCATATCACAGGGAACTGTTAGCTGTCTACGAGGCAGTTCAACATTTTCGCCATATTCTCGAAGCGCAACACGCTATCATTTTCACGGATCACAAGCCGTTACTGTACGCGTTTAAACAGCGCCGCGAAAAATTGCCGCCGCCTCAGCTGAACCAACTCACTTTTATATCTCAGTTTACCACTGATGTACAATATATCAAAGGCGAACACAATATCGTTGCCGACGCCATGTCGCGCATTGAGACCATTTCCCTTGACCTGGACTACGAAGCCATTAAAAGGGACCAGCAAGCAGACGATGACATGAAGGCTGTTCAGCAATCATCATCGCTAAAGCTCGTGCCTACACTTGTTCCTGGGTCCGATATTTCAATTTTGTGCGATGTGTCGACGGGTAAGCCTAGGCCCTATCTCCCACCACAGCACCGCCGCGCCGCATTTCTAAGACTCCATGGCCTCAGTCATCCTGGCGCCCGTGCTACCGCGCGTCTAATCTCCGATCGTTATGTTTGGCCCAATATGAAAAGAGATTGCCGTCTTTGGTCCCGGAACTGCCTCGAGTGCCAGCGAAATAAAGTCACCCGTCACATACATTCTCCAATCCACAATATCGCCATCCCAACCAACCGCCTGCGCCACATTCACCTGGACATTATAGGCCCGCTCCCCCACAGCAAAGGTTATCAATATTGCTTGACAGCTGTTGACCGTTTTACCCGCTGGCCGGAGGCATGGCCAATGATAGGCATTACAGCAGAGGAGGTGGCGGATACGTTTGTCGCAGGATGGGTAGCCCGATATGGGGTACCTTCTTTACTGACAACGGACCAGGGGCGACAATTTGAGTCCTCATTGTTTGACGGACTCATGACTGTCTGCGGTACCAAACGTAACAGGACCACCAGCTACCACCCATGCGCAAATGGCATGGTGGAGCGCATGCACCGTCAACTAAAGGCGGCACTTATGTGCCATAACACCGATTGGACGTCCGCACTTCCCTTAGTACTGTTGGGTATGCGTACTTCTCTAAAGGACGACTTGAAGACTAGTGCTGCTGAACTCCTCTATGGTGAACCTCTTCGCCTACCTGGTGAATTTATCGTTCCAGCGGATACAACACTGACTCCCGAGAGTATGACTGACACTGTCTCAAGATTGAGGAAGCATATGAAAAGTTTAAGAGCTGTTCCTGTTTCTCGTCACTCCCAACCGTCCTCATTCATCTTTAAGGATTTGGATACATCTACCCACGTGCTTTTGCGTGATGACAGCGTGCGACGCTCTTTACAACGTCCATACACTGGACCTTACAAGATTTTAAAACTACAGGACAAGACACTTACCTTAGACCTCAACGGTAAAGAAGTTACCGTGAGCGTCGATAGAGTAAAACCGGCATATTTAGACGTCGAATCAAGTAGACCTATTAACACTACCGCCACTTCTGCACCAGGACCCATTCCTGACATCGTAGTAGATTCCCCTCCTAGGACTCTTGCACCTTCAAACCTTCCTGTTCCAGCCGTAACTCGGGCAGGCAGAAAGGTGAAATTTAGGCAAATATTAGATTTATAACGTGCATGTTATTTTCTCCGTAGGGGGGTGGTGTGGCGAATTGCCACTACTACTATATTTTAAATGTTTTAAGTTTACTGTGGCAACTTTTAGTATGGTAACACTTTTTTCTGGCATCCATCTTGTCGCGCCTGAAATATTTTCTCTTCACCTTGAAATTATAATCCAAGCTCTGTAAACTGTGTTTCATACTGTGAATACTGCTTATTACACAACTGAAGCATCAAGAAACCCAGGAGTTTAATTTCCAAGCCTTCCTCCCATATGCCTAACCATCGGTAGCTATTCAAATATGAATGTCAGTTGAGCGATAATGCATCTCTTAATGTGTTTGTGATAACTTCCTACCAACGAAAAAGCTAAGGTAGTTAGTAAATTATGTTGTGCTGTGCTTATCTGGGATATACAGAGAATACTAAATAGTAGCCTCTCTCCATCATGTTATGGGAGACAAATAAAGTACCTAAGGATCAATTTAATTTTTAATTCGCATGATAGCAAATATTTCACATCAATTTTAACACAACACCGACAATTATAATTAAATTCACCGATAAGATGTAGTTTCCAAGCTTCTGTCTTCGTATAGAGTGATCAAGCGTCGTGAATTGTATGCAGTAAAGCATAAGTAATGTGTTTTTAGTGAACATGAATAATGAGCTTGCATTAACGCGTGCTTTGATGTGCATTGAGTTGATTAGGGCGCTAATGCCAACTCAACCGGACCGAGATAATAGCAAGCTCTATCGAAACCTACATTACAATACCTAGTATATACACACTATTTTGTCTAGGATGTCAAAAGATAACACACTTGCTGCCATTCTTCCCAGCATGTCGACAGAGGCAACAAAGGGACGAGGTTAAAAGAAAATGGAAAGGATAGGCGATGCGTTAGCAACCTATGTCACATACATTCCGTATGACAGCACACCCAATATTCATGCTAAAAAGTGTACTAGAAATATTTATTTATGTCTTCAAGTTTATATCCACACTGAAGTGCATGCTTGCAGTACTCAGAGGTTAGCGTGTCATTTTCCGCAATTGTAGAGATAGTAATTCTGTGGCTGCCTTGAACCCACATTTTAACCAGATAGACAGTAGGACTCAATGTAAACGGTGTAAGGTGGTAAGCCGTGTCGCCATTTACAAGCACAGACAATTACCTGTTCCGAGCAATAGGCCGGTGCCCTAACGATGTTTCCCCGCCGTAGTCGGTGTAGTTCCCCTCATAAATAAAGGCTTGCTAGGGCGCAAATACAATGCAATCCCATTAAAGAGGACGCGGGAGATAAGGTTACGGGAACATCGTGTCTCGTTTTGTTCACTCAGGTTAAACTACGTTGATGGTTTATACTGGGATGAGAACTAACGCCTAGTGAAATGTATGTAGTGTCTCTACTTCTAGCACTGTGATTTTGTTCGTCATCTGATATGTAAGGTACAGCTATTAACATATATATTCATCTAAACAGGCAAAAATCTTCGTGTATGCCATGTTGGCCACTTAAGACTCTACCTGGAAAACGTCATCAGTTATGTTAAACTGGTGCAACGGCATTAGTATGTAAACAACTCTAGTTGAACAGAATTAATTTCACACATCAGAATGTTTGCAGTGCGTTTTTGTTGTTGATTAAAAAATTAATGTTGTTGTTTTTGATTTTAATGTCCACGGAAATCTCTTTCCTTCAATCGCCCACCGGGATCATGCCGCTTCACGACCTTTAACCTTGAAGATTAGTCAGAAGTTCGTGTGTTCTGCGATATTAATTCATATATGTGCTGATAGATCTCCGAATATGTCAGATATACTAATATAGATTATTCTTATATGTACGATATTGTTCATTATATGCTAACAAGCTCGTATGCAACCCAGTACAAGTGAACATAAAGGGAATATTTTAATAAAGGAAGTGGGTCTAAGCTAGAGCAGTAAGTACTTAAGTAAGCCCCGGCAGCAGCTCTAAGCTATTCCATCTAAAGTTACCTCTGGCGGCCGCCGTCACGCGCCTACCTCTTAAAATCCCTCTCGCATCGCAACGCTATGCTCATCACCACTAAAAGCTATTCTCTCATAAATATTTTTCTTGGATGAAGAAGTATGTATAACCGCCGAACATGAATGTGGAGCTAGATGGCAGTGACAGGGATAGGGAAGAAATGAAAATATGTAATCTCAACCCAACCTTTAAAAACTTTAGCTTTGTGGTGTATTTCTTAGTCTGATGTTAAGAATAGAATCATGAATATTTTCATAATTCAATTTTACATCGCGTTTCTAGGTGCCGCAAAAATGTGGTAAGAACACCTGTCGATCAGTACGTATAGTTAAGTCTGAACTTACAGCGAAAACCATCAAAGTGAAATGTAAGTAAGTGACCGAGAACATTTACAGCAACAATAAAGGTCACCCAAGCGTTGAACTGCCTCGGCTTCTGAACGGCTTCTATTCATAAAGTTTATGTTGTGGCAAAATGCTTTTTAATCCCCAGTTGGCATATGAAATGGAAAGCCGACTAAAGTATTTCCTTACCCGTGAAATTGGATGTGAAGTGAGTTCGCGGCGGCTGAAGCAGTGACTCCATGCTCCTAGTTGCCCCTTGCCTTTCGCGCTCTGATGAGCAGCCGCTCTAATTGGCGTGTGTTTACAAACACTACTTCATATATACGTTATAGTAAATCTACACATACATGTCTTTCCTATCATTTTGTCTTACATTTGGTATAAAATATAGGTGACGCCTGCTACGAAAAGCCGGGAAGAACTGCAGCTAGTTATAATTTTTTCCCCCCGTCCCCGATGGTACGAGATTCCATATATAAACACAATAAAAACACATAAACCTCTGACAACCCCGTAGCTTATACGGGTAGTTATGTTATATAATAATAGAGGAACATTGCCTATCGCGTAGAACACGGAGGTGGTCACATAAAAGCAATCTCGTTTAAGTTTATCTCTGCTCCCCCTCCTGGCGAAGTGGGGGTACATATTGCAAAACTTGAGATGTGTTTTGTACGATAATCTGAGCCCGCTTTAGTGGCGTTTTGACAAAGGATATTCCACCGTAAATACGTTACGTCCGACTTTATGACACCATAAGAGATATTACCATACAATATTACAGGACTCATGTATTTATGATGTTATTATATTAAAATGTTAAATTACGGTCATAGCTAACTTACTACGCTGATTCTTGCCGTATGATATCATTAATAAAATGCACTGAATAAGGATGTCTTTAGAGGATCAAAGAAATTCGTAGCTTCAACCTAAATGACCATATTACATCTATACTTTGTGTTATTCTTTATTACAAAAGATGATAGAACTTACATTGATTTAATAAAAGGTCTTAGGACGCTTAAGCTGCGATTAATGGGAGCCAGAGCTGGGTGCTCGGCCTCCCTCCTTCCAAAGAGCGCCTCTCGCTAATGGCAGCCGGTTTATCAGATTGCTCATACACCTATTGTAGCACGGACAAGGTGTACTTTACAAAGATAGTGTGTATCATCCGTTATAATTAGTGATACAGAAGTGAATGCATGTATGTATTTTATGTAGAAATCTCTATACTACTACTCTATACTAGATTACGGTACTAAAAATGGATAATGTACAATGGATGATGAATGATCTTCATGGTATATGCTCGATCTTTCTATTCTACACTTTGTAAATAAAAGTAGTGCTCGTGCCTATTCATGGCTTAGAATTAGTGCTCGTGCCATTTCAATTATGTAGATCTGTCGCCTAATAAATATCCAGGTTATCCGTTGAGATCTAGGGCCCTGGCGGCGCCATTTACTTAAGGGCGTGTTAAACCCACTGAATTAATTCGGGGCTTAGTGCAGCGCTCTCTTCGGACGCTGAGCTCACAACTAGATGGCGCCACCTGATTTATGGTACAACTCTTTCGCAAGAAAACATTAACAATATATTTATTTCTTGTCTTGTATTTTTTATATTTTTCTTATATTTTCTAGCAACGCTAAGCCGTAATCGACTAAGGGTTACAGCAAAGTTTCAAAGAAGATTCATCAAAACCCTTATAATTATCCCTACCCTTCTAACAATATGCTGATCACTCTTGTCAAGATAGTGTCCATTCACCATCGCAGTGAATAAACAGCCCCAAAACGATGATATTCGCGCCATAATCCTGTGCCAATTGCGACAGATGGCGCCTCCGTCCGCATGAGACCTAATGTCAACTCTATCATGGATTTACTTCACTTCTCTCTGAACTGAAAACACCTTTTATGATTTTAACAGATGTTATCTTTTATTTGATTGATTGATGTAGACATGTTTTTCTCGTTATTAGTACTTAAAATTTAAAAGTATCCTTAAAGTCACTCATGTTACTAATTAATAGGTATAAATGTTACAGTCATGCATGTATTAACAGCCACAGAACCTTTATTATATTTATCTTATGTTTACGATACCTAGAAGTTTAGATACGTTTGCAACGGAGCATTACTATCGTAGCAGTTCTCTGAAAAGACAAAATACATTTGTCTGCTTTGTTACTCACACTTGTAGCGCAAATGCACCGAATTAAGGCTTAGAGTGCTAACTGGCATTGTGGGCGCCGCAACGAAATCAGTCTCCGCAAATGCAATGCTACGAAAGCACTTGCCAACAGGAAGCACGATGAGGCAGCGGCGCAACTTTTAATTCCATTTATTGTCTCGCTCCAGTGAATGCAACCAAGCTTTAAGCTTTCTTTTAAAAACAGTTCTATGCCGTGAGATTGAAATTAATTTCTCTGGAGCGGAGCGACTAAGTTGTTGCCATATTGCTATAGGACATATGTACATTGAAGGAGTGAAGTTTTTAAGGATATTTATATCCGATTCTAATGAACAGAACTGGTCTACCAAATGTCTGTATAAAACTTTTAGGATTGGCGTTGGAAAAGGTTCTCTTTTGATCCATGAAGTTTCGCAAGACGTGGTCAGTGTTTTGATGGGCGAGTCTCAGTTGCTGTTAGAACCGATAACTACTTACATCTGAATACGTGATTTACTGCCAACGGCCATGGACTTCCTTTAATATTGATTATCCGTTGAAATATGGATATGATAGAAAGTTGTTCTTATAAGTCGTCTGAGACTACTATACTGAAAGGGACCTTTTCGGAAATAATGCTCATTTATAATATGATTGTAGAGATGTAACTTTATCTGTATATTGAGCCCCTCGATCCGTGGCGCCAGCCGTGTGTTAGCAGGTGAGGTGCGAGGCCCATGTGCCGCGCCCTGAGCATACATTAAGCGCCTCCGCACGGGTGACACGTCACGTGCATATTTTAGCATCTCGTTAGCTGCTAGATAAGGTTTCAGAAAAACTATTTGTATGCTGCTTTATTACTTGCGTATTTATACTTACTTCGAGTAAGTGGCACTCGTGATATAAACTGAGATACTTATAAGTAGCATTATACGTTATCTTTTGCTTGTTAGTCAAAGGTTCGAATGTACTTCGAAGGTAAAAGAATAAGGTTGTTAATAGCAGAAGCGTGTATATATTTTTGTGTATTATTGTGTGATCCGTCAAACGTGTAGACATGTAGGCCCCTGGGTGTGTATAAGAACGTTGTTGAATTGATATACTGTCATGAAGACTATTTCGATGGGACAAAGCTATACAAAAATAAGACACACGGCGTAAAGCGATAGTAAAGCCATCCTCATAAAATTATTTTATTCTTATACACCGATTTCATTATTTAAGACTAACATAAACCATTAACGAAATATACAACAACGAAGTTTTGAAAGTCAAACTCTGAGGCTAATGTATTAATGACTATTAGGTCGATTGGCGCCCATCGAAAGTAGCTTTTCACGAGTGGGCTGACTACGAATATTTTCGCTTCGTAGCACGTAATACAAATTAATCTTGAAGAATTAAAAATGGCTCTGCAATGAGGCTGCGCTTAATGTAGTGCCTTTCTATTGGGCAGCGGGAGATCGTTTCTCTGGCTAATGAGCTGCGAGAGACAATGATGCTTCGGCACAAATGGGCTACTCATCGCTTCTGCGGGCCGCTATGGAAGGCGAATAACAACAATGCTCGCCCCTCCAATGACATTTATCACGATGACAATCACACTCAGATACTTTTCGCCACTCAATAGAAATGTGTTTAAGACCTCTTTATATATACAATTATTACAAAGTGTATTAAATTACGTAATACTACGTATACACCGTGATGGCCAGTTTGTTTCAGTAATTAAGTAGGTATTCATATTGAAATGTCTAGTCGTTTTCTCTTTAAAGCGAATTCAAGCACGCAATCAATCTTAATTCAAGTAACTCCTGAAGTCAGGAAATTATAACCTTCTTTGGAGTGACTCGAAACGATAAAATTGTTTCAAACTATGAGTTCAAGTCAAAGTTAGCGAAACTTGGGATGTAACTTCGAAGCTTGCCTTCGCGTTCGATTCAAAGTCAACTTTAGAGTTTTCCTTTGGAAATGCCACTCCGGATTGGGCTACAACTTGCCCCTAACAAGCTGTATTATGCAGACTGATAGCAACTCTGCTAAGAGGACTCATTCCTAACACGAGCACTTAGTTGTATCTTCTATTATACTTATAACTTTGCATTGACAATCATCACAATTGAATTCGCTATACATTGCGAGCTAGCAAATTATGTGTACTGAATAGGTAGGTAGTAAGCACTTAACGTCACACAAGAGTTATTAACTCCACAACTTCATTTTCGGATAGCCTTTGTCTCAACTGAAGCCTCATTTTTATGTCTTTTAAAGTCTTTTGGAATTAATTGATCGTTGAATATCACCTTGGTCACTTTTATCAACACGCAATCGAGATGGCATTCATACTAAATATTGATAATTTCTATCCTATAAGCCAGTAAATTTACTTGGCTCCTAGTCACTTAGTTACATCTTATGGCTTGCCGAGATGAAAGGATTATATTTACAGCCGAGCTAGCACAGCATGTAAACTAAATATGTTGAAATATGTAGGGGCTCGTACCCTGCGTCGTAAATAACAACATAATGAATATGAAATGGTGTTCTTGCTCAATGTTTTGTAGAAAGGAGGTAATCACGAGGCCTCATTCGAAGGATATTCTTCCAAGGCTTCCTGTGCCGTATTAATGTCAGCGGCATCGCATTTCTTATTGCATTTAATAAGCGGCGAGATATTGCGTTGCTTTCCTCCTCCGAATAAGCCGCTTCCACACTGCTTGGAGAAATCAGTCTCATCTGGTTCATTAGACATACGAACGAAGAATGAAATTTGTATTCAATTATATTTAGGTTACGAAAAATTCACAATAAAAATAATTCTCCATTTGTGTACGTTTTTTTAATTATATTCCTGTGTTGGGATAAGGCAGTCATAGGTACGTCGGCCTAATGCCATAGCAGTAGAGGTAGGGGATGATGCAGATTGATGCAGCTTTTTAACAATTAGTTATCTTGACAACTAGTGTTCCATAATGTTGACGCTCTTAAATATTTTAAAAGATCATTTTCGGCTATGAAACTACACCGAAATAGAAAAATACTTCGTAATATATACGTCACAATTTAAGTGAAATGAACCAACAAGTTTGTAAAAGTCTAGTAGACAAATAAAAAATAAAAACATCTCACCGTAACCTATAGCGTATCCTATAGAACTATCCAATAGTTTTCGAATAATAGATAAGTTCTTTCTTTTCCGTTATCTTAAAGGAAAACGAAGATACAGCTGCACGCATAAGTCTCGCTTATTTGGGGAAGAGGGAAACGATCGCCATTCCTTCGCTTATTAGAAGCACAAGGCACGTAACCAGCGGCAGAAATTATATAGGATACTTTGTCATTCCACTAATAGGAAAATACTATCTGCACGTATGTATAAGGCGCAACACATCATTTCAGGAAGAGGATTGTTTTTTTTTATTATTTATAATTTTATATAGAATACCATAGTTGTAAAGAACATAATTTTAGGACTACTATTAAAATATTTGAAGAAATATGATTTTTAATATTATTTCTTAACTTGCAGGAGAGCATTCATATTTTTGTGGGAATGACCTTATTCTTAATTTAACTAGACCACATTTACAGTTTCAGGAAGTATGAATTTTTTTATGAACTTTTTTCTGGAAACATTGTATTTATTTCATAGCCCTCGATATAAATTTTGCGAGAAAATATCTTTACATTCCATTAGTTACTTTATGTATAATTTAACTGAATTTTTATGACGAATTCGTAATTTTGAAGGAAAGGTTTGTAATTTTTTCTAAACCTGTTAATTTTTCATAATATTAGATATGAGGTATCATATACTTCTTTTATTATTTCTGTATTATATCTTAATCTTCTTATATTTTTTCTTATTTATATTTTGTTAGTAAACATCTCATGGAGCACAATTTAATTTTTTTATTTGCAGGACGTTCTTAATATTTATTCAAAAACATTTGTGTGAATGTGTATTGTTTTTTCAGGAAATGTCATTTTATTCAGGTTGTTATTTATAAACTTTCAGGAAGTGTTAATGCCTTTTCAGGAAAGTGTATTGTTTTTTCAGGAAATGCATTTTATTCAAGTTTTCTTTAATACTTTTTCAGGAAAATCTATTGTTTTTTTCAGGAAATGACATTTAATTGAGATTATCATTAAGAAGCTATCAGGATGTTTGTTTTTTTAGGAAATGACATTTTATTCAGGTTGTCATTAAGAAGTTTTCAGGAAACGTCTTATGCATTTCAGAATCCAATGTGCCATTTTCAGGGTATGTTTTCAGTGTTCAGGATGTCAATTATACGTTTGCAAGAAATCTCATATTATATTGACGATCCTATTCAAACATTCCAAGTTGCAATCTTAATCGACTTTAGTTTGCTTTATGGAATTTTTTCAGTTATAATTAGAAATGCACTGAACTGAAAACTTTAACATTAACAGTTTTCAGTTCAGTGCATTTCTAATTATCCAGGAAATATCTTATGTGTTTATCGTTTCATGAGGATATAATTTCTTATGTGTTAAGTATAAAAATCTAACGCTGTTTATCATGTTTTATGTGTTAAAATAAAATATTGCCCGAAGTTTCCTCGTTTTCTTCTCGTATTCTTCTTCTTCTCAATCGTTACGCTCTTATCAGAGCGGTCGTGGTCTTCATGACGTGGCATCTTGAGCAGCCGACATGGTTCGCCGCACAACCTTCTTCTTTTCTTCTCGTATAAGCATCGTAAAATATACAATATACTCTTTTGAAAGCTTTAAATTTTGTACCTTGTTTGTAAATGTAACGTAAAGTTTGAAGAGTCAAATCATTATTTCCTCGTATTTCGTAATGATTCTATAAATAATAGAAATTATTCCGATTTCGTATTGCAACGGATAGCGGTACTCAAAATACATACATGGTAGGGCTGGCAGACATCACTGTACTTCAACCATCTGTCCACCCTGAAAGGAATATAAGGACGTGAACAATTTGTATGTTGATAAGCCCCATGGCTAAGTTATATAAAACCAACATATATTAAGTTCAGTTCCCAAATAAAGACACAGCATCCTCTGAGTAGATCTTCCTCGTGCTTCAATATAAAACACATTCATTGCCAGTCTCTTCAAATTTTAAAAGCACATTCGAACGGAGATCCGCTCGCTATAAAACCTCTGCCTCGGCACCTTAGCATTCCATTCAGATGCTTCCAAAGCTCATTTAATGCTCTTAATCTTCTATATTAGTTTCCTCAGCACTAAAACTATTCATAATAAGCTAGAATAAAAATAACATGTATACAGTTTAAAAGTTGTAGAATAATTCAAAACTCCATAGAAAGGTCATTTATTATGCCAGATAAGTCTGGTGTTTTTATATGCATATCAAACGTCAATCAAGTGTCAATAATTGCTTATAGACCTACACTCACGGCCTACGTCAGTGTCAGCCAGCCAGTGAAGCTGAACTTAACAAAATAATAACCTAAAATAGACTTTATTCATAAATTATTAAAACCATCTTACGCGCAACATATTAAAATAATTAATTTAGAAGTTTTTAAATTTATTTATTTGTAGTAAATATTTCTAAATATATTAACTTAAACAAAACTTAATTGCAGAAAATCAGTTACTATCGAGATTCGAATAGCATTTAATTAAAAGCGGCTGGACTTATTAGAGATCCTAGGTTCAAATTCCGGTTCTGGCTTGTACCACTTGACGAAAATTAAAAAGTGCTTTTAATTTATATACATAATATATTTTAGTAGCTAACCTTAGAAGCTGTGTAATTAGTGTAACACGGGCTTCGCGTGGCCCATACCTAACATGCCTTTGTAATTGCGAGGGTTAGCACTCAAGCCTCTGACTACCCCGCCACAGTAGAAAAGACAGTTTAGTTTATACACAAGTCGTGAAGTGTGTGTTGTATAATATGTTATGTTAAATAAATAAATACTTCCTGTACTATCATACTATAGCCGTTCTGTATGTAATGTAATTTTAATATTATACTTAAACGTAAACTGCACATTGGCACAGCACTATTTATATGAGTACATTAACACGATATACATTATTTCATTCTAAACTAAAATACAGCGCTACGGTGTAACGTAGAGAGTAAACTAATATCAGAAATAGCGATAAACACAAGCCTTGCGACGCGATCTCATCCCAAACTTTGCGAACGAATTGAATGTATGAATCGTAAGCCCGCCCTTACATGTAATTAATTGTATAAATTGGGCGGCTGGGGCATATTTATTACCTGAGCTCAGGGCTGCCTTTTCATAGTCAGAAATAATAGTCAGCTAGGAAATCTTAATTGTGTGTGGGCTTTCAAATTGCTGCCTCCAATTTATTGTGCTGCTACGAATTGTGGAATTCGCTGAACATTTTAATGCGTACTACAAATATGCTGGGAATGCTTTTGCTATAATATTCTATATTATTTTGACTATAATAATGAAAGTGACTAGGATATGTATACTTAATATCTCCTAGTAATACATTTTCGATACTTTTTATGATCATACAACATAATCTCTTTTAACTATACATATATAAGGTAATTCAGATGGGATTAAAGGATTAAAGGAATTCAAATCGTAGGTACCGATTTTACCGAATATAATGTTTTTTTTGTTTGTTATAACTATTTTACTTACTTTTTCGGACAACATTCTGAACATGAAGAAGGAGCATGGATTTTCTTCGAGATGGTTGATGGAAGTGTGAAAATAGCAAGGAGGAAAACCACCTGTCACATGGGATCGTATCAAATATGTGGTTATACACCACTTGTTCATCAATGTACTGATGTAGATGTAAACCTATGAATACCCTTCATAAGGACTTGACCGTGATTTGTATGTATATTATGTTAAAAAGTAAAGATTTCTCATATTATCTTACTCAATATATTCTCAAGACAGGATGTTATTACAGGGAAACGAAGTTCGAAACACGTAACGAAAATACAGCGGATCTCGAGAAAACAATATTCGCGCTCATTCCTCCGTATTTATAAAGCACTTATCGTTAAAATCTCGTCCTGGCGGCAAATATGAACATTCTTCATTTATTGGAATAAGTGAGTTGGCGAACAGCATATAGCGTGGTGCTGTGTTTGCAATGATACAATGAAAGAGATAATGAAAACGAGGGAAATTAGATAAAAGCAGCAGCAACTATGGTTTACATTATGGGTTTTTAGGGATTACAGAAAAAACTAAACATATATATGTATATGGCATGACTCAATACTTTTGTCAAATATTAATAAATATATAACTTATATTACATACAATATTATTCTCCTAGTGCTAACTCAGTCTCTACTGACAATCGAATGAGCGTTATAATGAGTATTTGGCAGGATCAAGACTAATGAGGATCCGTAATGTTTTCTGCCTTCTTTTAGGAAAAGGGCGTGCTTTGTATGTATTTGTAGTAAATATCACTCCACGTGACATGCCATGGAATCGCATCATTAAAAGTTATTCCCAGAAGGATCATTTATAAAACAACATTAAAATGCTTTGCGGCGTTTGTTCATAATCATTATTCACATGCCTTGACTGAATTCGATGGAAGTTTAAATAATGACAACATAACAGAGAAATATGCGTAAATTACGATGCATTGAAGCTGGAATTAATATCGATTACAGTGAAAATATTCAGTGAAGTACTTCAATTGCATCAAATGATTTAAATTTAAAGGACTATTGTAAAACTCCACACGTTGTTCAAGTATCGAAATGCAATCCTTCAAATGCTTTTTGTACATATTCGTTGATATACATTTATCTTTGAAGGGCAATTTTGTTATGAAATTAATCATTAAATTATTATGGAGTTTGTCGTTCTAGGAAATCGCAAAAGGCCGTTATCTCTGTTTCAACTCGCTAAACGAAAAAAGGGCATATAATTAACAGCTGAGGGATCACCTCAGAGATTCAACTCCGAACATTCATGATAACCTAAAGAACATGTCTGGTTGTCGCTGGATGAGGGCTTGAATGTTCATGTATTGTCATGTATTGCCGGGGAGGCCTACCTCCACTGGTGGACCAATTACCAATGGAGCTACAGAGGGCTTATTGATTGAATTATGTTTCACATCCTTTATAGTGTTTTGTTAAGTATGTTTAATAGCGCCTTACATATACGAAACATTATTTTCTAATAATCAGCAACTTAGACGCCACACATGCAGTGGCAGCTAAGCTCAAGCGCGGATATCCGGTTTAAAATATCCGCCGCCGCTGAGCTGAAATGTTCACAAACCAGCCGTGACACGGGGGAAATGAAATGCCATTTTCACTATGTGACAACCACATTACATGTACCCCCAATATGAACAGACTGACCTCAAACCCAGTGTCAAGCAGAAGCAACGGCTTAAGAGATTATTAGTGACGTAGGTCAGTTTAGACGTCTCTTTGTCACAATGAACCATATTGATTCTCTGTAAATAGTAAATGTAAGACTGAATTTCAATATGAATAAAGGGGCTTTTGCAACTGATCTAAGAAGTCTAGCTTTTTAATTCTTGATATCTAATTGTCGTATAACAAAATGTAATCTATTCTTATTCATCTAATTTTTTCTAGTTTTTGGGGCGGACAGAACTTAGGATACATAATACACATACACAGTATTCCATTTACAACTAACCCCTCCTACGATATGCCACGCAAAAAAATAAACTGTCACATTCTGGTTAACTTATTTACCTGCTTCGCACATTTGCTTTATTCTCTTTGCATTCAAAAGTAATTAGTGCAAAGCGATACAAGATAGCAACTTTTGAAAGCAGCAAGATAGCCATCTAATTGAGTGGAGCAGAAACTATCCGCCCGCGGGCCATTAAGATCGGCTGCACCGCGATTGCCACTAACACCCGACCACTGTGCTGATAACACGGTACTTATGGGGACCCTGTTAGAGATATCTCAGGGCCACGCGACAATAGAATGTACCCACTGTGATAGAGTGGAATATGTGTACATGCATGTTGAAATTGTATCTATGATATGTGAGATTAAAATTAATTTTGTCTCGTGTAAATTTAGACTTAAAATGAATATACAAACATGTTTCATGTCTGTGTGTTTTAATAATATTCATATATTTCTGAGTAAAAAATATGAAGTTGGGTTCTGAACACTTTAAAGATCTTGAAACTAAATCCATATAATATGCCAATGACCAATTCTTTTCCATATTTTTAAGATTAGTGCGGGGGCGTATAAGATATATCAAGGTTTGACTTTTGAAGTGAAAGGGGCTTCTTATAGTCTCAGAATATAAGAATATGTCATACAGTGTGATAGGTATATTAAAATAATTATGTTTGCATGCGGATGGAAAGCTTTATTACAAAATAGTAACCATTATTTGGTTTCATAACTAGTATACTGTTCAGAAGACAACTGAATTATTTTATTTGAAATTCAGCTTAAAATGATAAAAGAAATGAGCTCGTTTCAGTCTGGTTTTTAAGATTTAAGATTTGGATGGCCAAAGATTTCGTCCGCCACTAAAAATTTAAATTCAAGAATTGCTATTCAATTTGCTGTCATCAAACCGCATTGAAGAGTACTTTTCAAAGCTAATGAAATTAATTTTTGATCTTAAATTTATTCTGAAAATTTTAATGAAACGGAATGATCTTTAATATTTCACGGCTTTACAATCGTAATTATATCAACCCTCAAGTACTGTATTACCACTTCAATCATCGATATCAAAAAAAGAAGTAATAATTGCTCACAAACATTCATTTAACAAGTCAGGCCAGTGGGCATCTGTTGGAAAAAAGTATAATTCATCAAAAGCAAAGTGGAGCGCTCCGATTTGTATGTTTAATGAAAATGCTCGAGGAAACAACAAAACAATTTCAATTTCAAAACTTCTCAAAGCCACGGAACGATGCCAATTTAAATAATGTGTATTTAATCACGCATTATCAGGTCGAACGATTTCCATGTGGGTTCCCATTTATGAGGATGGTAGTTTCGGAATGAGGATGATTTACCAGCCATTCCATTTCTTTCTAACTGCTATCTGATCTAACCAGATCTGTCTGATTTGATATTGACTGTCTGTTCAAACGACATCCACTAGAGTCAGAAACATAGATAACGTTGTTACTAACTATAAAGTTAAGTTATTCCTACTGAATACATAAACGCATTTCATTCTGCCAATTTCAGAGCAGCCTGAATAATTTTAATTATTGGAGCTTTAGAATGAAAATGAAATAAATGTTCATAACAGTTAATTTCAAATGCTTAACTGCACGAGAACGAAAAGCAAATGAAAGCGTTTTGCTATTAAATATATGAATTCGGTGTAGCTCAGTTGTTTGGGGCTTGACTCTGTATCAGTGGGTACAAGGTTCCAATCCCGTTTGAGAACGTACCGAAAGAAATTATTTTTAATGATTTTGTATGTACATTTTCCGAATAAATATACATTTCCGAAATGGACCGAGTACTATCGTGAGAAGAACTATTGTAGTTAGTGCTTGTATCTGGTCGTGAACGTGTTGAAATTGTTTGTGTATTAAATTTCTTGCTTTTACAGAAGAAATATAATGCTGCTATAATATTCTTTCCTAAGAGGTGGCAAATGAAAGAGTTCGAAATGTTGTCTGTTACTGGCTGATACGACTCAACTTATCAGCGATTTCTGTCAAGGCTTGCTCCACTCATTGTGCTCAAACATTTCGTTGATTTTTGTGAAATGTGTTCGATTATTAACAAAGGAAAAGGTATTCCATAGACATTTGGATTCTCGCATGTTTTCTTCCTCCGCTATATGTATCAAAGGAGGGTTTTGGAATATTTGCGATTGGTTTCCTGCTGCCACAACAGATAAATGCAACTTGTTTCTCAATTCGAAATTGAAGGGGGAATGTTTGATACATTGGGAAACCATCCTGCATATTGCACACAATCACTCATAGATATCAAGGGGAGAAGGAAATATATTTGATTGTTATTGATCAAACAAAACTCTTTCGTAGGTACAATATTTCTTTTTCCTTAGAACGTATCCACATTTCTGATGATAGGTAACTAATAATTGATAACAGGTAATAATTTAACACAGCGTTGCATAAAAGTTAAGGTATCCTATGTGGAACACTAGGATATAAGCAATTACCCATTCTGTCATTCGTGCACAAATACGACAACAAATGCAATGTTTGCTTCTTTGTAAGACTTTACGTCTAAAACACAACATGGCTGAATTAAAGCAAGAATTCAGTAAGAAAAATGAATTCCAAGAAATCCTTTATCTCAGATAGCATTTACTTGAAGGTTTCGTGACTTTGAGTTGCATCCGTAGCATATGACCTTTGAAGTAGAAGGACTACTTGCAACACATTATGAAATGTTGTAGTAATGTTCAGTACTGAGACATAATGATGGATATAATTTGACCCAAACTTATTGAATTATTTTTCTTTTTTAGAGTGAATAAAACTTACGTGAACGAGAATAGTTGAGTACCTATATCTTATGGTCCTTAAAAGAAAGTATACCCTTCATTAAATAATTAATTACCCAGACAATCAGTACGTTACTTAAGTCACTATTAACAAATTTGAGAACAGTTTTCTCTCACTGTACGTATAGACGAGAAGATTTAAAGAGATGGTTTTCTAGCACGACACTAATCCGAAACTTATTATGCCTTCAGTCGAATGCGCTGCTGAGCAAAGTGTTGGGCCGTGAGAACATTCTGAATGGACTCTCTTAAGGCGCTCGCAATCTCCGCTGCTTATCCGACAACACTTCGAATAGAGAAACTTGCAAGATACTTCACGCTTATAAAAACTTGGGATGCTAACTTTAATTTAATTCGATACGTGTTTGTCATAAGATTGATATTTCATAATTTATTCAACGTGACTACCGTTATTCTACTGGCAGATTAAAGCCTATCATTTATATATCTTCATGCCAGTTTGTGATAGCTACTCATTTGAGGCAAATTATAAATTTAACTTTGAATCTTACTTCATTAAAACGAAAAACCTTAACTATGAGATGACCTCTAACACTTGAGTCTCATGAGGTCGCACACAAAGGAGTGTCTAACAAACAGTAGAACAACAGCCACTGCACTCCGCAGCATCCAATTAATTAGCCCCACACTCCAGAAAGAAAGGCAGCGAAGGGATTAGTGGAAGGCTCATTGGTTGCACAATGCCTCGACTCAAAGAACTGGCACAGAAGAAACAACACACATAGAATCCTCTCCGTAGAAGGCAGATCTATGAGGTGTCAACACCCTAAGTCGCATCCTTGTACTGTATCTTTAGTTTGGTTTGGGAACTTTTCACAAGAAAGACAGTAAGTAATATGGAATAATTCACACAGAAGGATGACTCCAAATTTCATACATAAATATACTTCTTTTAATATCTTTAATATAACTATTACAAATGCTATTGATAGGCGGGAAATTAAAATTCTATTAAAATGCCAGGCTAGTCAGGAACTATCCTGAACTTAAAAAGTTAGTACCACTGAATATGATTAGACTTTGCTAACCAATATCACTCCCCTACTGCCGAGGGTTTGCAAAGTATGTATATTAGAATCTTTCAGAAAGATGTTCGCCAAACTAATCTGATGAGAGAAATTTATAATGAAAACATGAAAAACTCCTTAGGTCCCGGTACTTTGAATATAACTTAGTAGATCTAAAAACTTCCTCAAAGTACTTTATCGACTTATGCTTCGGAGCTTGCTAACTTCTAAGGGCTAGATTTTAATAAGACCTTCAAGCTTTGTTTATGCTCCTAATTGTTACATAACATGCACTTCACCAACTTCGCTTGCGGGGTAGCCAGAAGTTCAGGTCGCTACATTTGTGGTAACTTTCAATTAAATTATTGCTACAATTATGTACTTTTACTAGATTCTCACGATGTGAATAAAAGAAACTAATGACTGTAGTCACTCAAACCTCTGTCTATCCCTAATGTTTTGTATAGTAAGTATTGACTTGACTTGCAAGTTGAAACTCAGTTAAATAACGTAAGTCACGACTAAGTTCAGGTAGTCAGCATAATAATAATAAGCGGAAGTATTACGCAGAGATACGATAGTTGAGTTCTGCTGCTACTGTGAAAGAGAATTCAAATATCATAGCTTTGAAGAATCCGCGTTCCAAGTATCTCTTCGATCTCCTAAGGCAATATCGAAGGGATATAGGCAATATCTTCATGTCATTTTGTTGGACTATGACACAAACATCAAAGAACAGATTGACTGAATTTGAATTGTCTATTAAACGATTATAGGAATAACGTATGCACTATTCATAGACACTGTTTTTTTATTACTCAGCATAGTAATAGGTTTTCACATAGTGCTGTCATATTAAACCACGCGCAAAGTTTATTTAATTCAGTAGTATTATCTGCAATATCGATGACCGAATAAGAATCGCTTACTGAAATCGGATTTATAGTTATGTTCATATTTATTTTATTGAATCGGCTACCAGCCCATCGATTAACACGAACTTATACATAACATTCTGTATTATTACGCCTATAAAAATCAATTGTACACGACGGGAATACATGGCACTACCATTAATATTCCGAAACACGTTCGGTACATAATATTTAAACCTACTTTACAAAATAATGAATATATTATTGTAATCCTAGTAATTCCTTCCACTGACATACATAAATTGTACTCGGTAATGGGAGATGTGGACAGAAAATTTATATCACATTAGCTTCAAGACTATCACAGTTTCTTGAACGACTGTCACTGAGTTATAAATAAAATAAAAGCAAACCCAAGTAGATTAAATATAATATAATATAATATTGTAGGACGTTATTACACCAATTGAACTAGCCCCTTGGTAAGTACATTTAAGACTTGTGTTAAGGGTACTAGTCAACATATATTTAAGAAATATATACTTATTATATATAGATAAATACATATATAGCATATATAATCAACAACCAGACTGGAAACCAGAAGAAAAGCGTAGTTCTTAACTCTGCCTTCACCGGGAATCGAACCCGGGACCCCACGATTAGCGTTCAGGCGTCTAACCGATCGCGCCACGGAGGTCGTCAAATAGTATATAATAGTGTCGATGTAGTTTTTTATTGCACAAATACTGTTGAAAATGAAAACAATACGCAATTCTTTTCATTTCATCGGCAGCTCTACTGCTAAATGAACAAGGGAATACCGAAACGAATTTCTCTATAAATTAATAAACAGTTTGGTGGAATTCACTGCAATGATGTTACAGCAATTTGATGAACTTTTACCCTTTAGCTTTGCAACGCCGCAAAGAACTTAAGACTACATTAATCATGAAATACAAATAACTACAATGTTTAATTTCACTTGTCGTTTTGTATTAATTTTGTTTCCTCCGTTTACCTTGTCTCCGAATATAATGTGCATAAATGAATGTAACCCGTAGTGTATGTTGGTAAACCTGCAAGCGAAGGTATTTAGGAAAATCCCTACTCTCTACATATAATATGATATATTGAGTCGGCCATTGAGTACATTTTATTCAAAACTCCGATTCAAACGTGTAGGTAAGAAGGAATATTTCAAATTTACAAGCTTTGAAGATAGCTTTGAATAACATTTCGAAAGCGGAAATCTCGGAGGAAATACGATACTTGCTGAGTTAAGCTTCTACAGAGTTCCTCACACGGTTTGTGATGATAAAGAGCCTTCGGGGAAGATGGATTTCTTTGCGCATCTGTGAAGCCGAGCTAAGGGTATCAGATGGTGAGGTGCAGCTATGCTAAGCTTTATCTTGGTCTAACTTGGCAACACTAAAATATACTGTTTTAAGACGACCGATTTGAAGGATCTATATGCATACGAGTTAATGTTGTAACCTCTGAAAAGTTTGACACACGTCATATTGTTGTGAAGTTAATTAAAGATTTTTACGAGATGTTGAAAACCTTAATTTTAACGAAAGGGTGAACACCTACTCGTAGAAAAACAGTTAAAATACGACTACTGTTTTACATTGTAATTGTTCTCCATATTGTATAGAGGTAATTAAGGGATATACGTAACATTGAATTGTAGCTAGCAATCCAATTTTGTATACCTTATTTTACTGTCTATCCTCGATACATTGAAAATGTGCTACATCAGTATTTTATGTATATAGTACAACACCTTAATGGCAGTCTCAATTTGCGTACCAAAATAACCCACTGACAGGTAAGTTGGAAAAAGTATTCATTTCAGGCCAGTGTCAACAGCCAACTTCTACTAAGTGTATTTGCCCTCAGGGCGAGCCTAGCAAAATATAAATTTCATTTCATAGTAATAAAACTAAAAACATAGATATAGTTTCACATTGAAACATTATTTATAACATGCCTTTTCCCATGCTAATCTGGTACGTAAAAAAATGCCAACTAGCTGCCGTTATTCCCACGCTGCAGGAAACGACTAAGGGACTAGGGATTGAATGGAATTTATTTGGCGATGAGCTAGCAACTCGTCACCAATGTTCCATATGACATAACAACCCCAATATTCATGCTAAGAAGTGACCTAGAAGATCCTATATCTGCCAGGTTCTGACCTCCTTGACAATTAATCGACGTGAATTTATATGTATGTATAAATTATCTCTCAGGACAACTATACTATCTTTCGAAATAAGTAGTAATCAGTATCTTTGAACGACTGTACTGAACGGTGCACGCTGAGTACCCAAGAAACTATAAAATGACGATGATTATCCAAAACCTGCCACTTTCAAAAGGATTCAGCCATCACAATAATCACTTTCAAGAGTTCTTTATATAGTAGCAATAGATTCTATGCTAAGTCGAAGCGTTTAAACAAATTTAATAGGCACACAATGGTTGTTCCTACATGAGCTTCGTAAGTAAACGTTTCCTACATTCCTATTCATAGCCTTCAATCTTAATTCGCTCAATGTAGCAGTGCGGTGGGCTGCCATTCAATGTGGCGCAATGGGGCAGAGAAATCGCCTGTCTTCGCTTTCCTATTATACGGTGACATGACAAAAGGGTAATTCTGAGGTCGCGCACACTCGCGCCCACAAGTGGATTCTAATATCTCGTTTTATTATTTTATACAAATTTAGTTATGGGTACAAAATGTGTAACTAAATTAATAGTTTCATGTTCAATAACAATATCAAAGTTTAATAATAATACTATTAAGGTTCTAAAAATGCTACGATGATATGAAATTAATATAACAAAAGATAAAAACTTTAAACACTGTTAGGCTGTTCTATTTTCTTTGCATGTCTTAATAATTGACTATCTAATAAGGGAAAAAATATATTGATTGTGTGCTATGCTACCAAATTACTACATTAAAAACATCGTAACCGAATCGGTCTGAAGTTAAAAGACCCAGTTCCCTTAAGACATAAAAGGTCATAAATGTATTTTTGTGATCTGAACGGCATGTCTTACACATTTAACACTATACATCATGTACAATACAATACCCACACTTAATTATTTGTTCGAGGGTAGACTTCTGTAGCGATTTTCGAGAGACACTTGTGTGCGCGCCAGTACCCGTCAGTCGCGATAAGCGCTGGAATAGTGATGAGAGCGTGTCCATTGTGCGGCTCAGTCGCTGAAACACAGGAAAGACCAATTAGCCACTTCATTTCGCTTCAGCAATAACTGCTACGCACTGATAACGAATTAATGCACAGTGTAAAAACTCCCGAAGACGTAGATAAAATTAGACGACAATGTAATATAATGTACTTACATTGTCTTCACTTTTGAAACTGTCCAAGTTTATTGATAATGATTTTTATGTGCTATGTGATGACATACCTCCTAACTTGCAATAAAAGTTACCTATAGGAATTTAACGTAGAAAAATATCGTAATTCTATTCGTGTGAGGTACCAAGCGGTCGTACGTTTGTAAGGCATTTAGTACTTATATAATGACCTTTTGGTTCTTTACCATTACCAAATACATACAAAGCTTTTGCAAATTATTATTTACTTATAATCCCTAAAAACGGAATCCAAATCACTTTGTAAGATCAATTTTAAATTTGGGTTAGCCATCTATAACTGATAATCTTCTACATCGATCCTATAAATTTGAATCGTATTCATAATAATATTAATGTAAATAATGTACTTCCTTACTGTAACCTATACATAACTCATTCGACGCCGCGCCATTTTTCAGCGTCTTACTAGCGGAGCCGCCATACAAACGGTCATGAACACGCGAGGCGTGTCCGCGGCTCTGCGACTAAGAAAAAATGGACACGCCACGCGTGTCCACTGGCTCTGCGACAAACTTAATGTTTCTAAATACGTTAATACATTGTGGAAGTTTATTTCCTTAGTTCTGTTTGTGCAACGAAAGAGATAAGGTTGTGGCAACAGTATAGTGATTTTAAACCAGGAATTATGGCGGAATATGGATATTTAGGTAAATAGGTAAATTAAATATGATGTGATTCTCAAACTTACTTATATATTATTTAATTTATAATATTTTTTGTTGTTTGTATGCTATATACATTATTTACTCATCTATCGACTAAAATCACTCAGAAACATATTATTTTGTAAATACTAATATTAGCTAACGTAGTGAATTTGATGGAAAGTTACACAAACTTTAAGAACCTCTGGTCGCATACTCAAAGTGGACACGCGTCGCGTGTTCTTGGCATCCTACAAGGGGTTCGTTTTTAGTATAAACATAACTTCTTTCAAAGTAGAAACCACGTGAATATATGGTTATTCGTGTGGTAAATACCATGTACACAAATTCTTATAAAAATTTTTCATGTACTATTCGAGATATAATCGAAAACTTATGGACACGCGAGGCGTGTCCGCGGCGTGGCGAGTAGAATTTTCATGGACACGCGAGGCGTATCGTTGGCTCCGAATGAGTTAAATTATTGCTTTACTTACCTGACAATAGTATAATAACTGCTACTTCTAGAAAACACTGGTTAGTTTTTTTTTTGTGCTTGCAGCTTGAGTGATTTAACTTGACAGTTTAGTGTTTACTGTTTTGTACTTGATTATTGTGGCCGGTATTTATAAGAATTAGCCGGTTTCCTCTTTGTGGAAGTGTTAATCTTTGACCGCATTATATTATATCAGTGGCAATTCACTTACTAAGGTCCATGGCTTTCTATAGTTGGAGAAATGGTGAATGTTATGAAAGGAGTTCTTGTTGAATGGTAAATAATGATGCTGATATGTTTTTAAATAGTTTAATTACTAACTGTTCGAATTAATTTTGATACAACGATGAGTACGTTCTACAATACTATTCGATCTATATCTATTTCTTGACAAATTATCAATAACGTATTAAAATTATTTGAGGTTATGGTTTGAGACATTAGGTATAACTTTTGTTATAATTATCAATGAAAATAAAACAAACACATAACTCTTAATACTTTTATGTTATACTTATAACTATGTAGTTTACCATTTTGTTTAATAGTGAAAAATAAACTCATATCTCAATGTAGTCTAGTTCTTGAGGTATGTTGAAGGTCTGCTCCACCATTTCATTTTCAACTTGGAAAGTGTTCTTGCAATAAGACTTCAGCACATAAATATTCTCTGTCCATCTATTTATTGCGAATTTGAGTTCCTGTGTTTACAATAGGGAGTCACAAATCAATATGCTTAGACAATATAACTCACATAATCATATATTTCATAGTAGCAAATAAAACATATTAAAATATTAAATTCAAATGAAATGTGAATACCTATGCAACTTAACACTTTTCTATCTATGTGATGGTAAAAAGTTGCAATTTTTATATGAAGAGCTCCTATGCAAATCCTCTAATTAGTTACTAAACATTGTGCCCACTTTAAAATAATGTTACCTGGGTTTCATTCTTCAACTGTGCAATATACTCTGGATCACAGTCCCTGTACTTCTGCAGCTCTTTCTTCAGAGCATCTTCTTTTTTAATTGAATCTTCAAGGTGTTGCAAAACTTGTCTGCGTTTTTCATTATCTTCTCTGCCAATCTAATTTGTATACAATTTATTATCAGCATATAATTCTGTACTTAAAATTGTGTTTTGTATGGTAAATGTTAATATTACAATCTCAATAAGTTAATACATACGGATTCACTTGCTATAGCTTCTTGCGTTTTCTTTAGTTTTTTGCAGCAGTCTTCATACTGGCTCTGCATGTCCATAACCTTACGCTTCAGACTGTTCTTTGCTTTACTAGTGTAAAGTATTGACTATTAATATGTTATCACAAACAGAAAATGGAACCTAAAGTTACATAATAGACCACTTATCTATAAAATACTTTTCTATAGTGTTTAATACAAACTATACTGTTTTGTGCTAGGTTTGCAATTGTTTTTAAAATTAAAATGCAATCTAGGGAACTCTACCATTTCAAAATAAAACTACTAATTACAATGACAACACTAAAATGCCAATTAAGATTCAACTTACACCTGTAACATGGACAGGTCAATTTATGCCAACAAAATTATACCTTATGAAATTTTGGTAACTATTAGAAGTTAATACCTTTATTAATATTTACCTAGGATATGACCAGAAGTAAATGGAAGTGCCAATCTTCTCAGTGTCAACAAGGTGGTCATCAACCAGTGCCTGGAGCACCTCCTTCACTGACTGCATGGTGATGCCCTTTGACTTAGGCGCTATTTTCTCCAATTCCTTAAAAACATGCACCACTTTGTTTATATGAAGATGAAAGAAATTATATTGATTGGTGTGCTTAATTTATTATGATTACCTACTTGTTTAATATCCTTTGTTGATTTGTAACTTTATTTGAATATAATTAGCTGTTACCCCAGTTAGAAACTACCCAAAATGACATAATTTAAATTTTTCAATGGAATTATATTAAAACCATTCTGTACAAATATTATTAATGAAATATATCACAAACCTTGAGTTGGTAAAAATCCTTGCTCTCATGGAATATTTCAAGCATCTTTGCCTTCTTCTCGTCTGCACTAAGGCCCCGTTTCTTTGACATGGTTATTTGCTGAAATAGAAAGGTTTAGTAAAACCAAACAGTACAATGAAGGTTATCAGTCCTCAATAAATTAATGTAAGCAAACAAATTTTGTTTTCTAATATGTATATGTACACATTAGCCTCAAATATACTTATTATTAATCTGTTGTCCTCATTATAGCATATTTGCTGCAGATCTACTTGAAACGTTTGAACTGAACTAATCTATTGAACTGATTTGTTGCAGCGACCCAGCAATGAAACAGTTCCTGCTGCACCTAGACGAGACTCTTGCGCTGGGAAGGAAGTTCATTCTGCAGGACCTGGATGAGACGCACCTGTTCATCTCTGCGGACATTGTGGACACTCTGCAAGCGAGGGTTGATGATTTGATGGACCAGCTCAGTATACCAATACATGACAAGGGAATATAAATAGAAGGAAGAAATTTTTTTCTGTAATAATTAGACATACAGTAAGTTAATTGATTTTTTATACACAGTAATTTGAACTATTCGTGGGCAATCAAAGTTCAATATATCTCTCTGCATATGTGAAGTAAGGTATTTCATTACCTGATATATAATCAGCATCAACCAAAGTAATATTTTGCGTGTTTATGTTCTAGCACTAATATTAGTTGTCAGTTTGTAAGAATAAACTCTTTCTACTAGTTTCTATTAGGGTTACAGTATATCAAAAAATACACTTATGGAGATTTTGGGATAGTTAGAATTCACAGACATCTAAAGAACTTACATATCTTGTTTCAGTTATTAAATTGAAAATGACTTCAAGAGAATCAGGCAGAGTGAAAGATGCCGAGAAGAAACGGATCCTTGATGAAGCAGCCAGGCAACGGAGGGCCAGAAAAGCCATAGAGGCACTGGAACAGGACAACTTCCATGATGATCCCCACGCAGACCTTGTTATGTCCAAAAAAGTGCCCAAATTTGCAGATTCAAATGAAAAACCTAATAAGAAGAAAAAGGCAAAGAGTGCAGAGTACTACAAGCAGCGGTTCAGGAAAACATTTGCGCAGCTGGTTGAGGAAGATGGGAACTTCAGACCTGATCCACCAAATTATCTATCAGCGCAAGTGCCTCCCTCTAAGTAAGTGTAACTACTGATGTCCTACTGGTTCCAATCCATTTAGTATATTCACATGCTATGTTATAGTTTACTCACTCAAAAATGAATAAGAAGAACAAACAATTTGAAGAAAAAGTAATAATGCATTGAAATCAAAAAATTACATACTAATTTAAGACATACATAATAGGTTTCTAAAAACCACACACAATGACTTGACATTAAAATCTGTAAATAAATGTTTAAGAGATGAACAGGACATATATATTACGATCAAATTAGTATAGATAAGATAAATAAAGCGGCTCTATCTTTATTTCAGATTTCCCGATCGCCATTTCTGTGCTGTTTGCGGGTTTCCATCCAATTATACTTGCATACCTTGTGGAGCTCGTTATTGCAGTGTAAGATGCCTTGGAACACATTTAGATACACGATGCTTGAAATGGATCGCTTAGTTATAAGATGTGTTATTAATTAAGATTTAATTTGAAGTTCTTACCTTATGATTAAATATAATTTTCAGAATTAAATTACAGAATTTTTTATTCAGCTTCCCAATGTTTTTATTTCCCGCCAAATTGCTCAAATGCTACATAGTAACTATCGCCATCTATACTTGAATAGTAACACTTCAATGTGTCAACTGTTGCTTTGATTACTTCAATGTAGATGGCGTTAAATGTATTATTAATTTTATTCGTTTAATAAGTTTCAAAATTCTGGTTTTTTTTTAGACAAAACCCTTCATGTTACACCTCCTAACTCTTATTCTTATATTATAGACAAAAAGCCCTTGCGGGTTAGTCAGAGGTTCAGGTTTCCTACTCCGCAATTGCGAAGGTAGTAATAAATACTATGAGCACCAGATAGTCAGTACTCAATGTGACAGGTGGTCAGCCTCGTCGCCATATTTTGATATAAATAGCATACTCTTGTATTATTATTATATTACCTTAAAAGCGTCATTCGTACTAAATACTTATTAGTTTACAATACGTGTTTACGTATGTAATTACATACGTAAACATCACGCCCGTTTCCCTAGACGGAGATCACATAATTTCTTGCTTTTCTCCATGTTATAGTTGTTATTTATATAACGGACAAACATTTTTTTCCAATTTACCGGTTTACCAAAAGCGCGGCTGATAAAACAGAGCACAGATGAAGTTACATCTGTGTGGGAACAATAAGGTGGCTTTGTGGCGAGGAGCTGGCAGCTGCCGAGGGCAGATAAGGCGCACGTGCCTTCGCTCAGCCATGGGGGAGATGGACCCACTGACCTCGGCAGCTACTTTGGCAACACTCGGAACGCACTTTAAGAGATACTTGGTTGGGAAAATTAGTAGATTATGGTTTCGTATATAGTATGCTGCGAAGACACTTAATTTATCATGGACTAACTCAACTAAATGAACAATCTATGGATTCTTTATTTCTATGCAAACGTACGTCAAATCAAAAACTTTAATCCGTTTAATGTTACAGCAGTCTATAAGTATTTGATAATGGTGTAACAAATATGTTCGGAATAAATTCATACTGACGTTCTTGTATCCATTTAGGGATAGGCAGATTTTCTGAGTTATCTTAAAATTTCTAAACTAGTACCAACATCGATTTTTTTTAATTCTCAGTTGGAAGAAATTGACAAAATATATATATAAATAATACAACTCAGTTATATTTATTTCATTTATTTTTCATTTTCACTTTTTTCTTACTTAATAACATAATGGTAGATAAAATTAGGTACTTATCGTGAATGTTATTGCTCAGAAGCTTATCGAATATGTACAGAGTAAAATTATATCACAAATAGCAGTGAACCAGCCTTTTATTCGTAAGAAACTATATTTGCATTTACTGGTATTTTAATATGGAATTTATTGGTTTTACAATAACAAGTGTCCAGTATAGAAATAACTTACATATTATCTACTTGCATGTCTTAAATCACAGTAATCATTGAACATGAACGATCTGAGAGCCAATCATTTTCTATAGTTAATTCACAAAAACGCATGGATTACAAATATATATATAAACATGGTGTTTACTTTTCTCTCTACCCTTGTTGTGGTTCACTGCAGTGCATTGCATTTTACACATAGTAATTCAAGTCCATAACATTCTCAGTGGCTGAACAAACTTTACAATTTATACACAACTTAATCATACTTTAACCTAGTATGTACACCTTAGGACTACTGACTCGTTTTATACAAATAAATATGGTTTCACGGTGTAAAACGTAAATGCAATTCGTGGCTTAGTATCTTTTCAAACATTCGTTGTTTTTCATTAGTAATTATGAGATTACATTAACAGATCCATTTTGTTAAGTTGACATTCAACAATTTCAATAGCGAAAATACGAATTCTGTATTAAATTAATTCAATACAAGACCTATCAAATATTATTATGTCATTTTCTTTAAACTTAGATGTTATTTTAACTTTGTTTAAAGCGTATTTTGGTTTATATATACTAAAATGAATGTAACGCCGTATACATTATTCTCTATGTCAATACAGTATAATTATGTTGATTTCAGCTTAGTAGGGTTAGTAACTTGTCTTTTGTATCACGAAGAGATCGTAGCATTGTGGAACTAGATATTTCTAAGGACCTCGTTTCAAAATAGGAACATTATCAGGCACAAGCTTAGCGTTTTTCCAACTACCCGCCTCTGGCATTCAACTCTACTTTGTATATCTGTCTCTACACTCGCAACGCCGCAGAAAGAAACGGCATCGTAATAAATCCAACTACATTGTAATACAAAATATAGTTCGCATTATTTTATTTCGTAAGTACTATGTTATTGTCACAAACAATTTGTACTGTGGGCGACAACAGCGGAGCGCACACGAGGGAAACAGCGAGGGAGTAGCTACAATATTCCTTATACCAAATATAATATACTGTTAAACTTCATCGAACCTTAATTAAGAATTTAAGGACACAATTTCAGTCAAATATTGAATGGATGTTTCCGTAGCGACATAGTGGTCCCACTACTCGTTAATCCCCTATAGTGCGTCCGCGTACCTCTGAGGACGGGTGAACCAAGGCCCCTTGGCCCTGGGTCTAGGGGGTCTAGGGCTCGTCCTTCTTCTTGCGCAGCTTGCCCTCCGTGTGGATGGTGTGCGTGACGTGCTCCACGGCGGAGGGCAGGTCCTCCTCAGGGTCGAGCAGCGCCGAGAGGGCCGAGATGTAGGCGCACGCTATCCGCAGCACGGACAGCTTGGACAGCTTCTGGTTGTGGCTGTAGGCGGGCACCGAGCGCCGCAGCGTGTCGAAGGCGGCGCTGATGGTGTGCACGCGGGTCCTCTCGCGCGCGTTGGCCTCTATCCGCCTCTCGCGCGTCATGTTCTTGTAGTTCCTCTGCTCCCGCGGACGGGAGGAGGAGGCCTTGTCGCCGGGGAAGCTAAACACGGCGGGGTGGGGGGGCACTCTCGGCTCACTCGCTTCCCTCTGTGGCCTGACGTCTGCGGGTGGCGGAGGGATGGGGGGCGGAGGGGGGTCCAGGGGCCTCCTCCTGTGCCGGGGGAGCGCGGGGGCCTCGCCGCTCTTCTTCACTAAGGAGAGGGGCTCGTCCTGGGGCTCCTCTCTGTAAGACCACGGGCGGAAGGGGCTGCCGGGGGCGTCGCTCTCGGGGCTGTTGAGCTCCTCTCGTGAGCTGAGCCGTATGCGCTTCTTGGGCGGCTGCAGGCGTGGCGGCGTGCGCTCCCTCTTCTCCAGCAGCCGCACCCCGGAGTCATCGGAGTGCGCTGGCCCCGAAGAGGAGTCGTCGTCCTCGCACCCAGACACGAAGCCCGCGTCCCTCTCTGACAGGCGATCTGGAAGTAACAGATACAGGCTGTTAGATAAGAGTAAGAAAAAATCACTAAACATACTTGAACATGTTTCAAAACGCAAATATGGTATTTTTTACGTAATGGGTTGACCGAAACCCGGAAAAATAATGACTATCATGGGTTTAGAGTAATTAATTTTACATGATATCCATACATAGTAGACAAGAAAAACGCTGATGGGGAAATACACACAAAGTAAACAGCCGTAACAATATGTAACTAAAGTGGAGCTTGACAAAGCGTGTACATTTGGACAATTAATAAAAGCAGAGCATTAGCCGCAACAAGCGCACCTGTGACCCTCTCATTAGGGCCGTAATTGGCGTGCCAATCGATGGCTGTGACCCTTTTATTAAAAACGGACCCCTTTTAATAACCACACCATTGGCACTCACCATTGACACACACTGACAAAATGGTGAGCGTAATCAGGGTGTAAAACGATCATTGTGCCGCCTAACATCTGGTGCGAGGCGATCGTGGCATGTGCACTTAATCCCTTTGATCCGCTGTTTGTTGTCACTGCTGCCATTGTGATTGCGATAATATCGCAGATGACCCATGGACGCTACACCAATTAAGTACTAAGTGATACCTATCTGGACTCAATGTAAAATGAAAATAATATATTTCTTATATTGTGACCCACAACATATAGCTATAATAGTCAATTATTTTAGAACTCTACATTTATCAAAAATAGACAAATGAAATGGCATACAATAAATGTACAGACGTTACCTACCTCTACATTCAAGATATGATTAATTATTCTTGAAAAACCACTCGAGTAAGCAAAAACCATTTATTAATGTAACAAATTTATATAACCCACCCAAACGAGTAACATTTTCGGTAGAGAATAGATATCTAAAACGGTGGGTATTTCCAAAATCTCTTGCAAAAATAGTCATGGTTGTTTTACATCATAAATATGTAAGCATCTTTGCGTCATCCGATTTTAAGAAACGAGTAATAAAATAAGAGAAACTTACTCTAGTGGTTGTCCTTACGAACATTCCTTCAAAGTTATTATAATGTGCGACTTACGCAGTACCTACCTTCATAATATTATAATGATTATTATTTACAATTTTGTTTTTGCAATCGCCGAATATACATGAATCCTTAATGAACAGCACTAAGTAAGAGCTAAGTATCCGAAATGATTTGCGATCGGCGACTACGTTACAGCTTTCCCGCCTTATGTGTGGGAAAATGACATATAGCGAACTTTTATTATTTTCCCAGTACGCGGTCAGCGTGGCGCCAAGAAACCATTAAGTATTCAGCCAACGATGCGTTTCTTAGAATTTTCGTGCGCACGATCGATTCCGATTTCCTAGTGTTTTGAATCAAATGGAAACGATCTATAAATACTAAACATCTAATACGACAGTAATTGAACAAATGACAGTAATAAACAACTTGACTCGATGTTTATATAAACTTTCAAAAGTACGCAAGTAGAATGCAAATTTAGATCTTTTCTTTGAGTTCCTGCATGCCTCCTTGAACTTAAATATGTTTATTTGTTTAATTAATTAGCTCCCATGTTATCATGGTCGTAAGATCAGCTGTTTTCGCACCTAGAGAGCGCCAACAGAGCGTGGACGTTGCCTTGTAAGGTCGTCCGTTTTATTTATTTAATTCGACGCATCGCTGCCTGCCCATGAATGTGGAATAAACGGACGATGAAATTGAGTGTGCTTACATGCTAATTGGCTAGTTAAGGACGATTCACACTTTAATAAACATATTCAATGGCACCGATATGGTGGGGCACTGAATGAATGGGTGACGAATAATTCAATAATAATAATGTATTAGGGTATTGGTTATTAGAACGATTTGAATGATAATAAGTAATTGCTTGTAGTGAAAACAATTACTATTACAATATTCCTAGATGCATTATTTATGAAGTTAATTTTTTTTATAGATAAGAATAAGAAAATGAATAAAATTTTACTAATTTTTTAAGGGACTAGGGGCATGAATTCGAAGTTACTATTAGTAGTATGTTGATTTTCAACAGGCACTACAAGCTACATACTGACTTCTATATTTAGTGCGTCACACGTAGCCCATAAGCGAAATGAGGCTCAGATGATATGCAAACGATCACGGATTGTGTTTACTTTCATAAGCAGCCAACGTCATCGCATTCCGCAAATGCCCAACCACATTCATTTGCATAATACGCTCACCCAAACTGCTATCTCGTGATACCTGGGGCGTAGGAAGAATAACTGGCTGCCTTTCTTCTCGGCTGGTTGTAGGAGACGACTAAGAGATACGGGGTTAATGGAATCCTCTGGGTTAAGGGCTAACAACCTGTTACCATGCATGTCATTCTCATTTTCAATTACTTTTGCTTCGGAGTGACAACTGTTACCAGTGTTCGATATTAATGTGATTCTCTAAATTAGATAAGACATTAATTTTAATTTGATACCATAAGTTAATTACTATCACCAATTCCTACATTTATTCATTTCAAAACAGATTTAATATGTAAGAGTATGGTGTTTAGAATCATTGAATGAGTATGAATTACTTCGCACCGATAGCAGGGCGTGTTGTTGTATCTTGTCCACCATATGGGAATGGGCGCCGCGCAGCTTCGAGTAATGTTACATCGCTCCGCAATGCAACAAGAACAGCGCTGTGCAAGTAATGTTATTCACAAATAAGAGCATGCTAATTTATGCAAGAACTCGGAGGAACTTAGGGCCATCTGTTCGCTGCGCCATAAAGAAGTGTTTTGCCGTAAAAAACTTGATTTACGCTGCGGCCGCGTCCACCGCCCCGCCGAGGTCACGTGGTTGCCGCCGGCGCCTGGCGGCCTGTCATTAGCGCGGATTTCCCTCCGTGTGGCGCCATTTGCATTTTTTTATAAAATTATCGCCTTTTCGGACTCTCCGCTATAAATCAACTATTCGGATTCACTGATTACACGTTTAATACGTTCGGCTTATATTACTAAATCGTGACATGATACCCTGCTATTCTGAGTAGTTAAGTCGAATCGATAAGAAATCCCGTATATAATTGATTGATTCGAGATTTTTAATTAGTGTGCTTATTTACAATTTTATATACATTAACATTTTTATATACATTTAGTACTAAATTATAAACATGAAATAATAATGACTTATAATATTTTTTTAATAATTAAATGACATCTGTATCAGTTTTAGAAAAAAGTGGGTTACGTCAGTGTATCCGGTCATTACTTGAGTATCAGTGAAGCAGCTTTGCATAAAAATGTAAAATTCATTTGCGAATCTATTTGATAAAGTTCGCTAAAAAATTGTCCGGCCCATTAAATATTCAGTGCCTGTATGTTTAATGGATGTTTTACACCTGGTCCGATGTGAAAAATTGCACTAATGTCCACGCTTGTCACCAGTCATTTGTCTAGAGGCCATTTTCCGAGGCGCGCGTATGGATGAATTCAAAGATGTCGCGCATTATGCGGCACGCAAAATCATTTGGACTTTTTATCTAAGCGCAGTTTCATTTCGCAACAGTTGGCCAGGGTGAAACGACAAAAACACACGCACAAATTCAGCAAGCAACACCATCAATCACCACTTCCAGGTTTGTTATTCAAATCGAAAAGTTCTCTTTGATATATTGCTCTGTATAATGTGAGTTTGAAGTGGTAGGCTCCTTTTTTATCTAACTAGTTTAAATTTTCGTCTTGGTCGACTTTTCAGCATTGCAAAAAAGAGTTGCCTTTTGGATTGATCAGCTGAAATCACTTATACTATAGAGACGAAAATTCCTAGTTCATACTGAGATTTTTGTATAGAACCTTATTGATTTATTTGTTTCTGTACTCGTTGACTTAAGTACTGAATGATAACAGTATTTTAATTCAAGCAAGTGTCCTTTTTGTGACGTTTTAATCAAATTTAATGATGTCTGGCTGAATGATCAGATTGTAAGTCTTCTGGAGCCTTGGGCCTCCTTGCCGTGGCCTTTTTGTAGCTGCCCACCCAGTCCGCTTCCTCTCTTTGTTGTTTTTCATCAACTTTTGGGCTTCGTTCTTTTGTTTTAACATGATCTTCGTGGAAATGGATGCAAAGCCTACTCGTAATAGTGTGAACTTATATCATTTTGACATACTCTTAAATAGATCTTTTGCCTATATGTAATTGAATATCGGAAAATATTAAAATAATAATCTTGTTAACCAACCTCATTCCTAATTAAGTATTTGTAGCTAGCTCATTTCTGAACTATATCTTAGACGCGAAAATACTATAACGTTATGAATTATCAAGTAACAAGTTTTATAGCTCCACTTCATACATTAGTGGAGCTAAATCTTCGCACAATTATTACCAAAGTTCCCCAAACGAGTGCCAACTTCCGTTGTGGATCACATGTTCGCGTAATAAATAAATAAATGGCGGCGGCCATATGTCTGCCATCAGTCCCTGTATTGAGACGAGTAACAGATCTTCAACAATACTTTGGTTATTATTTGACATATGTTTTCCATACTGTACCTACATATGCTACTACATCGATTTACAGGTTTATAAGTCTTTTTACTGCTTTCAGTAGTAAAGACCGAGTTCTACTTATGATTATTGACAGTAATCCTACCCAACTCAGGATTCACAATATTAGCGAATTTATCTTACGGATATCTCATCTAGGACGTAAATATAATGACTACCTGTCTTTCTCTTCAACATATTCTTAGAGGAGACTAAGGAAATGAATGTGTTGGGCGACAAGCTAATAAATTTCAATTAATAATTTATATCTAAGGCAACTTCGATGTTTAAGCAGACAATGACTGAGCAGATATTATGTTACTGAGGTGGGTACTTTACATGCCTCGCGGATGTAAATGTATGTATTTGAATATAATACCAAGAGCTCTGCGTCAACTTAATTAAACTTTAATTACATTGACGCCTACATTTTCTTATAGCTTAATAACACTTTGTTTAAAATAATGTTTATAATGTATGAACTAATTAATTACGTTTGCAAGTGCTATAATATAGCTCTTACTTTAATCTAAAACAAAACTATAAAATTTACCACAATCAAGGCAAAAAGCGTTTAAATTAAAGAAAGAGGTGCTATGTAGTTGTTTAACCTTTTTGCAGCAACAAAACGCACTCTGGCTGAAAAGTTTACAAATATTGGCGGGCTGTCACGTTGTCAAATGCATGAGTGTGACGCGTGGAACAATGGCGGAATAGTGCTATTTGCAGTTTTCTTAAATTTTCTATTCAAAATTAAAATCGATGAAATCTATTGAGTATTTACTAATAATAAGGAACTCTTATGATGCTCTTTTAAATGCTATGTTTTTAATTTATTTCTGATAAATGTTGGGATTCTGGTAACTATTCAATAAAATTGGTAAAATTTAACCATGTCCAAAACATCATAATATTAAGTATGTACCGACGATACATACTCACATACTCATTTTTCTTGCTTAATGGGTGATAGATTTTATATAAGTACTGTCTTTATAGGCATGGGTTAAAAAGGGTGATAATTTTTATTGATGGTCATAATGGTTTAGTTACCTATTATTTATGCTGGCAATTCCGTTTTTTACTTATTTGCGGCAAAACTCGTTTATGCTAGTATAATTTAACGAATGACTACAATAAATTCCTAACAATGGATTCGAATTGCTTTGTAACAAAATAATTTTAGTAAACAATGTCTTAGCAAAAAAGTTTATACATCTGCTGATGTAGTTTTCCATGTGGGTTTGTTTTTTGAGACAGAGACTGGTAAAAAATCTGTGAAGGCGAGAGATCCGCGTGTCGCTAGGTCAATGATGTCCGCGACATTAACACTGGGAATCCCCCATTATGCCATCGTGCACAAGCATCAAGGCACGTCTGCACTTCGCTCATTCGGGTGACAATTTAACTACACAACTATAAATATAGTAAACACTACTATAAAGTAAGGGGGGATTAGGGATTATAAAAGAAAATAAGTATGTAAGAATATCAATTTATAATACAAACTAACCTGGGTCTAATTTTATGTACCTAATTACTGATTCACAAAATTTAACTTGACCATTAACGAACTACCACGTACTTAGATATACAAATCACTCAATTGATAATTAAAATCTGGTATAAGTCTATATCCCTCTAATCCGAGATCCCTTTCTTAATTTAGCTCTAAATGACGTAATTGACAACTAACACATGTCACCTATTGTCTCTGCGTCGGCAGCACATTCCCTCCGCGGCATGAGTCCATGTGCCGGCCACCCCAACCCTATCCCTGCAGATGCCGCCCTGGGTCCTACTGGCACATCTGGGGCTCCGAAGCGACATCTGTTAAACAACTGACGAGATGACATAATATGGCCACTGTTTTTGTGCCGACTAATTATGATATATGGCTGTATTAGTCTAGCAGCTTTTTGGTGCTTTGTGAGAATATGCTATTGGAAGTTATAAATATTTAATAAGTATTCTGAATGGGTTATAACTTTGTTTAATCTTAATTTCATAAAAGATTCGGCTATGTTCTGGAATTCCATTGTTAAAAAGCATTACCTACTACTACATTCATGTTAAAAAGTGACCTAGGAGAGACCAGAGTCATATCTTCAAGGATCTATCCATCTCGAAAGGGATTAGAATATAATGAATGGTTATTTATTGTATAACAATTAACAACGTTTCACAAGCCTTTTACAGCATATTAAAAATATGGTCCTGAATCCTTAAAAAATGCATGCATTAAGCACGTTCCCAGCAGAGAAAGGAACAATAAGATTCATTACAATACGCGTGACAAAGAGAGCCGGGTGTCAGTTGCAGAGACCGTCTAGTGGCGACTTTTGTTTCCAAAACACTTGGGCAAACAGACAAGTTACTGGCTTTTTAACTGAAAACCGTTGAACCAACTGAAAACACCTCGTATTAACAGGTTGTAGAGTCGGAAATCGAACTTCTGACACCATATGCTGTAAGTGCATACGGTCGCGTGCTAATGGTATAGATGCACTAGATAGAGCTGTGTTATTTAATGTAATGCAACAAATATAGAGCAATATCAAGTGAATGATTGAAATTTTTAAGGAGAATTTGCTCCTTAACATTTTTTCATGGAATTGGTTTCTTTTTACACTAACTTTAATATTTTTTTTATCAGAAGCACAGTAACATTTTCGTGTTATAGTATATTAGTTAGTTGACGAGTGTTAGGCGATCGATCTTTTTTGGTGGTAGTAGCTATTATCTTTCTCTCCCCTTGAAAAGCCGCGTCAATATGCAACAAATAATCCTAAAAACTAAGATGATTCACTCTCACTCATTTCCAGACTATTTTAAACCATAAGATTTAATATATTAGTTGCTACTTCAATATGGTTAAATAAAGTTATTTACAGTTCCACTAATTCATATGATAAATTTAATGAGGCACATCTAGTAGGGGAGATCAGTGTGGCCCCTAAATACACTTGTCGTTTCTACAGAAACCGATACAGCATGTGTTTCGAATGCACACATGGGCCTGCCACCGCCTTTTATGCATTTAACGAAATTAGACGATTGATCGGATTGCTCAGTCGTTAAACGTCAGATTGTTATGCAAATCACTGATATGGCTATTATTGCGGAGGCATTTGTTGTTATCTCTCACTGTGTTTCTAGGTAAATGTAATTCTTACATGTCATAGACACTAGGTCTTATGAAAGGACTATTTGTAACACGGAGTTATTTTGTTTATGATAATAGTTTTTAGTACAATGCAATAGGAGTAACTGCTAAATGCAATTAAAAAAAATTTTACACATTCGCAAATCAGTTCATTAAACATAGTGCATTGCATTTATAAAACAGAATGTGGCATACACACTGGATTAAGTTTCAATTTATTAACATACACATTGCATTAATTATTGATACTCTTTGTCTCAACTACAGTGTATACCAAATAAGCTTCGATTTATTCAATAATTAATTAGTAATTGAATTGAAGTCAGAGTTCTGAAATCGCGATGTCGTAAACTCGTCCATAAATCATTTGGCCGATTGTCGGCTGCGATTGATGCAGGGGCCGATGTGAGTAATCCATGTTTTATGGCTGCCACATTATGAGTAAAGAGTTCCCAGACAATAAATAAATTGGCAGGTTACTAGTACTGAGGGACAATTAAGATACTCGTATAGGGTCATAACTATATTGAGCTATGAAACCAGCACAAAAGTCTTATTATGAGGTAGATTTACTACGAGTAGTCTTATCGTTAAAGTTCGCAACTTATGAAGCTTTTCTCAATGAAATAAAAGCCACTTCGTCAATTTAAAAAAAATATTAATTTATCGTGTCTGAATGCATCGATCGTATTTACTTAATAGTCTATATCAAAATTATCGCGATTAAATCATAACTTTAAAGTGTAAATTACAAAGTGAACTTGCATCATGTTAGCATTCCTGAGATAGTTACTATATCAATTACGAGCATATATCTGGGATTATTGAGCCCTATTTTTTATATCCTATAACTAATACTAATATACAGCTTAAGTACCATGTAAGTAAACTTTTATTCTGAAACCAACCTTTGCTTTCCTCTTTGGCCGCCTCGACCTGCGTCTCCAAAATCTCACTGGCCATTTTCCCAAACAAATCCAAGACAACAAACAAACAACACAAATATGTATCACAACAACAGTAGTCAACGAAAGAGCGAGTCTTCACGCCCAAACACTGCGGCTAAGTTGAGCAGTTGGATGGCAAAAGTATCGTCATTTTCGAGGTGCGGTGAGCAGAGCGGCGCGTGTGGAGTGCTCGCGGCGCCACTCAGACATCGACTGAGCGCCGGCCGCGGCTCCGGCAGCGAGGCGCTCCGTAAAAAGCCCACCGGCGCCACTCCGCTGGCCCTTAGAGATGGGCGCGATATCACCCGATCGGAATGTTATCGACGAGTCGAAAGTGCACTCCAGACTCCCCTTTGTTGCGGTTTGCGATCCTAGGCCGCTTTTTTGCGACTCCGATAACTGATTGCAACAGTCAGCGCAATTAAGTGTGCTACCTGCAGCGTGACTCAGTCGATCTCCCTTTCGTTAGAAAGAACAAGATCTAAGGGTAACAGATTACTTTAGATATGCATCTTATTTAGAGACAAACATACGACATCAACATACAACAACATCATCATTAAAATCCTTCGATGACATTTGGCATTTCAAAGAGTTAAGTTATAGTTTTAAGAGATTCGCGATTTATACTCATGATTAATAGCAAACGGGACTTATCGCGTATGTTTTTAAGTCTGCCCGTGACCATGACTGCTTAGCAAACGTTAATAAATAACTATTATTTAAAAACATACGCGATAAGTCCCGTTTGCTATTAAATAGAGTTAAGTTATCTATCAAATATGTATCTCTGAATAATTTCATTAATAAATTAGTTCACGTAAAACGTGTTTTACAGTTTTCATATCATAGAATCTTTTGAAGTACCAGATTAACATGAGATAATACATCAAGTATTTTTATTATGTATTGCAACTAACATAAAACTTTGATTAGCATAACATTGGTATTTCACATACATGATTAACTATCACTCTAACGACAACTTTTTTTTTAATTTCAACAATTCACACATGTACACATACTTGTTATATATAACTTCTTCTTTACAGCACTAACTCGCCCACCGTAGGGCATATGCCTCTCCAATCTTCCTCAACTGTGCACGGTTTTCTGTTTTTCTAATCCAGAGGGAGCCAGCTACCCTCGACAGATCATCAGACCATCGGGCAGGTGGTCTGCCGACACTTCTTTTTAGATGTCTAGGTCTCCATTCCAGGACGCGCTTACTCCAACGTCCATCATCTCTACGACACACATGTCCAGCCCAAGCCCACTTCAGCTTAGCAACTCGTTGTCCTATGTCCACAACCTTGGTGCGCTGTTTATGGTCTCATTCCGGACCCTATCCCGTAAAGTGATGCCGAGCATGGCGCGTTCCATGTGTCTTTGTGTGACCTTTAATCTTTGCATCATTCTGTCTGTCAAAGTCCATGTCTCACATGCGTATGTCATAGTCGGCAGAACACACTGGTTAAACACTTTCGTCTTGAGGGACTGTGGCAGCTTAGACTGAAGTACATGTCTCATCTTCCCAAAAGCTGCCCAGCCCAGCTGTACTCTCCGACTTATCTCAGCCATCATAGAATCACGTCCCAGCTTTATGGTTTGGCCAAGGTATGGGTACTCCTCCACCTGTTCTAGTGGTTGACCGTCAAGTGACATTGGATAGTGCGAGAGATCTTCTGTTGCCATAATCTTGGTCTTATCCATATTCATCTTGAGGCCAGTCCGCAAAGACGCCTGGTATAATTGCTCTATCATTTGCTTTAGGTCCACTACTGATTTAGCAATTAATACAATATCGTCCGCATAGCGTAGGTGGTCGTCCGTATACACCATCGACATTGATACCTTTCCTTTCCCAGTCCAAGGTTTTGAAGATGTCCTCCATCGCATTTGTGAACAATTTTGGCGAGATTACATCTCCTTGCCTAACTCCTTTCTGGATTGGTAATAAGTCAGTCCTTTCTTTTAATTGAACCATCATAGTAGCCGATTTGTACAGGTTTTTCATAATTTGAATGTACCGGTAATCTATGTGACAACGATAGAGTGACTCTATTCAACTGATTCATGATGATAAGGCTTCTCCTATTCTTACGGACAACGTGACCCAGAGGGCCAAGCGACGTAGATGTTCCGAAGAAACAGTGACACAGGATCTGAATGAGTTTAGGTTGGAAATCAGGAACATGATTCAACAATTTATTGCATCCCAAACATCTCGACTAGATAAAATAGAGCAACATGTTACGGACATCAAAAATAATACTTTTCGGATCGAGAGCTCTAACTCAGATATCGAGAAGGCACTGAGCGCTGTTACTGACCAGATCTCGGCTATAGAGAGCAAATTGAAGTCACTCGACTCTGAGCGCGATAGTGTGGCCAGACAGTTATCGGGATTGGAAGAAAGGGTTTCGTCGTTTGAGGGCGCTGCTGTCAAGACTTGTATAGAAATTCGAAATATTCCAAAGAATTATAGTGAAACAAAGCAGCAAACAGTTTTCAATGGTGCAATATCTGTCTTCTCACTTAGGTTCTCCCATTCAAGACAAAGATATCAGGGATGTTACTAGAATACCTAACAGAAGGGAATCAAAAACGTCATCAATCTCTGTGGAATTCCATAACACGCTGCAGAAAAGCAGTTTTCTGCAGCGAGTTAGGGAATTTAGCCGGAAGAACAGAGAGGCGAAGCTTTCCTCGGCCCACCTGGGGCTCTCTGGTGATAGTGTGCCCCATCTACATAGGGGAGCAGCTCTCGCCGTCGGTGAAGAAGTTATTTTTATAGTGCTCGGTCCTTTTCTAAACAATACAAATTCGATTTCTGTTGGACCAGCAATAATCGAGTTTCTACTCAGAAAAAACTGCGAAAGTTCGTATATCGTTGTAAAAAACGAGGATCAACTGCAAATGTTGATGACTCAGCAAGCAGGGTCCAAGCCGTTGTCTGGCCCTACCAAATAATTAGTAACTATGTTTCATTGTTTAGCTTAATTTTATTTTTCTATATTGTTTTGTTGTTCTATAAATTTATACTGCATGGATTTTCTCCAGTCATTCGATATGAAATCAAGTATTTTGATTTGCCTATCGAACATTTCGGTGTAGATCGGGTTTTCACTGTGGTGAACAAAATAATAACGGAACATAATCTATTCCTTAATTTGCCTCTACTTGCAAACTCTCTGATAGAGACGTATAAGCATGTATTAAATTATTTATGTATAGCATTTAAACGTTTGCGTTTGCACGTCTTACCAATTCAATTAATGAGCCTTCTTTTGTATGTAAAATTCATAACCTATGTTTTCCTTAGCCAATTTTATTTACCAAACGCCGATTTCGTTTGTTACGGATTGCTTAATTTGTTTACATCTAACTTAAATATGTTACTATTGTTTACTTGCGTTAAGTTCATAATTCTTTTTGGTGAGTATTGTACGAGCCTTCATCACCTTCTACTGAAATGACCAGTTTAACTTACTTATTCGACAAACTTGACTCACATTCTGTTGCCCCAAGTGTTCACTGCTACTCCTGAACGATGTCGAAATTATGTAGGGAATGAAAGTTTGAATATTTTGTCTCTTAATATACGATCGATAAACAAAAACTTTGTGGAATTGCAGACGTTATTGTTTCGTATAAGCACTAAAATAGATTTTGTGGTTTTGACGGAGTGTTGGCTGAATTGTAGTACTAATTCCATTTTACCGAGCTTGCCCGGCTACACCGCTACAAAAACTACGACTCACATCAACCACAGCGATGGTGTGGTTGTTTACGGTAGGAATGAGCTGACATTCACGGTTGATGAAATAGATTTTGACCTGAATGCGTCGGGCCTGGTGATGAGGTTACCCCGGTGATATGGCTATTGTATGTATTTATCGTTCACCATCGATTCATAATTACAGACACTTTTTTTAATATCTTTAAATCAACTGTTATCTTCGTTGTCGGGAAGCAAAAGTCTTGTTTTGGCAGGTGACATAAATGTTGATATTGCATCCAGTTCCCTTGGTAATGAACGCTCAATCGATTATCAAAGCCAACTGGCTTTCCATGGTCTCCTACCTGCACATAAATTACCAACGAGAGATACTGCTTGTCTGGATCACATCTTTTTGCGTTCATGCTATCCTGCTAAACTTCTATTGGTCGAGTCTCCAGTCACCGACCACTACCTCCCTGCTCCTCTCACTCAACTGTGCAATTCCTCGACAATATGCAGTTACATCCATAACTAAGATTGATTATGCTGCTCTTGATAAACACATGGCCGAGTTGAAATTTGATGAAATACTTCTGTGTGATGATCCTAACAGAGCTGCTCTCTTGCTTGTTGACCTTCTTTCTGACTATAACTAAATACACTACTACTAGGGTACTGCGGAAAAAAGATCGACTCATTAAGCCGTGGATGACACCTGGGTCTGCTTCGCTGCATAAGGAATAGAGATCGGTTACATCAACAATCTAAGAAATCTCCAAATAATCAGATCTTACGTATAACATATTTAAGATATCGAAACTTTTTAAAACAAAATTCTTAAAAAGACTAAGCAAATATTTGAATCATCTACATTGCAAAGAGCTGGATCAAATAGCAGGAAGCTATGGCAAACGATTAAAGAAATAACTAATACGACGAAAGTTAAGCATCCTCCAATAGAGCTTTTTTACATCCGGTACACCCAAACAATCTCTGAACAAGGTCAACCAGTTTTTTGCTGAAGTGGGGGAGACACTTGCAAATAATATTAAACAACCTCCTAACTGTTCCATCGTGACTGACTCCGGTGCTAAGATGTCCCTCTTCGTTTGTCCTTCTCCAGCCTGGACCTTCGGATATAATAACGACCATAAAGTCTTTAAAATCAGGTGCTGCTGTGGGGTGGGATGGTATCCCAACAGCTTTCCTCAAAAGATACTCCAATGTTTTATCACAGGCACTCTGCCATGTCGTGTGTCTCTCTTTTAATCACGGTGTATTTCCAGAGTGTTTCAAGAAGGCTTTAATTCATCCGGTTTATAAATCGGGAGATAAGTCATTGAGTACAAACTATCGACCAATAGCTGTGCTGTCTTCGATTTCAAAACTGGTGGAGCGAATACTTAATGAACAGTTGCTTAATTATCTCGAGTCAAATTCAATTTTGTCACCCAACCAATGCGGATTCAGAAGAGGTATGTCCGCATCTGATGCAGTTCTGCACCTCACAAATAATATTGTCGAACACTTGAATAAATCCAAACGCATTCTTACCATCTTTTTGGACCTGCAGAAAGCATTCGACTCCATACCCACGTCTTTACTTCTGTCAGAGCTGTATTCGGTGGGCGTAAGGGGCGTTCAACTGGATCTTCTTGCATCTTATCTCACTGGGCGCACTCAGATCGTGAGGGTTGGTGAATTTGCTAGTGATGAACTGAGTACGCGGTTTGGAGTTCCACAGGGGAGCGTGCTGGGTCCAACACTTTTCTTGGTGTATATTAATGGGTTGTGTGCTCTTAAGATCCCCCAGTGTACAGTGACCCTCATTCGCTGATGATACTGCATTGACTTTCGTTGCAGACTGCTTATCTGATTTGGGTCGTGTGGCACAGGAGGGACTCACGAAGGTTCATGCTTGGCTGTCTTCACATTACCTGACCCTTAATATCGCCCAAAACTAATTGCATCCTATTTTCAATTTCGTCATTTGGCCGCCCCAAAGATCTTCCTCCTCTTCGGGTCCATGAATGTTCCCAGTCGTCTGAGTGCTGCTGTCCGTCCATAGCATATGTGGATTCTGTTAGATATTTAGGTGTCACTATGGATTCTTTGCTTTCATTTAGGATACACGTAAACATACTGGTGTCAAGAGTGCTGAAATTGACATACATTTTTTACAAATTACGAGATATAGCGAGCTCTTCTCTTATTCGTACCACATATTACGCACTATGTGAAAGTATTTTGAATTACGCTATTGCTTCGTGGGGTGGGATCGCTAAAACTTTGTTAAAGCCACTAGAAATTGCGCAGCGAAGGATACTGAAAGTGGCCACGCACCGCCCTCTATTATTTTCGACTCACACACTATACCATCAGTGTAAAGTCCTTTTCAGTACGGAAGCTGTACGTACTCAGTATTGTCATGTACCAGCATAAAAAAACTACCATATACTGAAATAAGCAAACGTAGAGCGGACCTGGTTTGTACGAAGCCCTTTCCACATTACAGTTTTACTCAAAGGCATACACTGTTACTAGGACCTCATCTTTATAATAAAATAAATAGGGAGACTAATATATATCCGAAGTCTCTATTCGAATGCAAAACAATAGTTAAAAAGTATTTGTTTGAACGATCGTACGATGAAGTCGAGAATATGATTGTATTCGTTTCATAATTTTACTACAAATTTTGTAATGGAAGTTTAACTATCAGAAAACGGCTCTATCTTGAATGATCGACAATTAGTAGTGTAATATGATATACGGGTATAACATGTTTTATTGTTTTTTGAATGCTGTACTGTTGGTGTATTATGTTTTTCGTCTTTGTTTTGTTTGTTTTTCTTTCTTATTGGCATAGTGCCGTGGGCATGTGTTTGGGTTTGACACTCTACTTATTATTTTATTATTGTATAATGTAGGGAATGGCCCTGTCTGTCACTAATACCGGTTACGCTAAGGCGTGACCTAGTCTGTGACAGCAGGACGATCAGTTACAAAGTGTACTTTAATCAAAATGTCTAAATTATAAGGTTTAATTGTATCTTTTGGAAAATAAAGAATTATTATTATTATTATTATTATTATTATTATTACTGCCCAGTGTTCGATTGAGTCAAATGCCTTCTCATAGTCTATGAAGGCTAGATATAGAGGACTGTTGTATTCTTCTGACTTTTGGATGACCTGCCGAAGTGTAAATATATGGTCATTTGTTCCATAGCCTTTCCTGAAGCCTGCTTGTTCTGTGGGTTGGTGTTCGTCCAATCTTCGTGTTAAGCGAGAAGTCAGAATTCTGGAGAATACTTTGTAGACCTGACTCAAGAGCGAAATGGGACGGTAATTTTTCAAAAGTGTCTTGTCACCTTTTTTGTGGAAAAGCACAACAAGACTGTTTGTCCAATCATTGGGAATGTCGCCTGTGAACAGAACCTCGTTGTACAAAAGACTAAGCTCCTCAATGACATGTCATGTTATATATAACTACGAACCTTGAAAAAGGCATTTAACTCTCCTGAAATGCCTATCCCAGACCATCGTTTAATAAGTATCAATCCATAATCTAGTTACAGGGATAAAGAATATCGATAGGTCCCATCCCTCGGAGCAAGTGGCACGGGGTCGGTCGGGGAACTCTCGGCTCCTCACAGAGCTACAATCGCAGATTTACTCTAACTATATGTTTATCACGCCCCTAATTAGCTCTAGCGTTAAATGGGGGTTCAGTATAGTGTAACCAGCTGTCTTACTAATTGGTTATGGATTAGCGACTAGGAGTAAATGCAACGCACGTCACTAATATTTTTATGAATAGAATTACAACTCCTGCGTAAACCCAAATATATGACCGAGGATCAAAGGACGTAAGTGTCTATATAACACACTAAAATATCTTAACTCTTTACGAAAGATAACCCTATCGGACCACCTAAGTCTCTACGGAGGTCCATTAAATAATATATTTATTTATTCTATACATACTTTTTAATGCCATTTTCTTACATTAATATTGAATACTCTTTTCTATAGTTGCTAGTTCTTATATACATAGTATTTAATGCCATTTTCTAGAATTCATATTGAATACTCTATACTTGCTAGCTAAAAAACCAACAATCTAATTCTCCAGTGAGTCATGAGAATGCTTTTTAATAAGACCGCCACGTGCCATTGCGAAAATGGATTCTGATTGTGTGAGGCCACGAGTGGTGTTAAGCCGCGACTGCAGGCCACACTCTGTTGTTGAGGCGAGGGGTAACCAACGAGGAGGGCATTTACATAGGCATAGTTTACTCTATTAAATTATATTATTTATTTCGTCAACTGTATTCAGTAATAACATAACATAGTTTGGGTAAAATAACTAAGTATAGTCGTATGAAAAAAAATAAACTTACGTCCTTTGAGCTATCCGCGGGTGTCCTTTTAGTTTTGAATCTGAAATAGATTGTTGTGATTTTTACTTCTGTTTGATTTGGCGAGTAAATAGAATGTTTACTAACTACATTTCTTATCATCATATCGATTGCAATAATCTCTAGCTATTTTTATTAATTTTTATTTCAATTTCCAATTCCGTTGTTTTGAGAACATTATCTTAAAGCAATCTCACAATTCTGCTGCAAGAATAATTTTATCAATTACAAGACAATGGCATGTTTTAAATATTGAGTTAATGTATTTTTCTATAATAAGGATACCAATGATTGAAAATGTTATGAAAGAAGAGAGCTTCACATATATTCATCGCAACGGTTGTTAACACATCGCCAAACGAGCGATAAGCAGCTGATAAACAATGGCAAATAGTAGCAATTACTGTAATCCAATGTACTATGAATTATTTAAAACACATAACGTCATTTAAACTCTATCGTCACGTTTAGAATAAATGCGTTAAATCGCATTAATAATGATTTCCAGTAATTATGTGTTATTACTAAATATTAGAAAACTAAGTGATTTGTGAGCGAGAAACACAAAGCCAACAAAATTTCAAAGCATATAACATCAACGAATTGGTACGCCGTTAAAAAATTGAACTTAGGTCATTTAGTATGGAAAGCAATGACCGAAACGTTGAACCAATGATGTTTATAATTTATGAATTGATTAAATGAATAAAGGTAAAGTCAAGTAAGTACAACATAAAATTGATTAATTATGGAACATAGTTATGTAGAGTCATTGCACCACCGAAGACGTGAATTTTCTTCACTTCGAGTAATTCGAGTATCAAGTATTTATTTCACACATACACTATCGAACGTTACCACTAGAAACGGCAATACAACACATTATGTAATAACTAGACGATAACAACCATATTATATAGTTAAAACACGTTATAGTATTAGCAACGTTACAATTTACAAATTGTTTGTATGTAGAATCTATAGATAAACCTACCTAAGTAGTTAGTTAAAAAAAATTCTTAAATAAAATAAACATATACAATTCTTCTTAGATTGCCTCCTTTCAGAAGAGATAAACTTAAAAGAGGTGACAGAGAGCACGGATCTGCACATTTCGCGATTCTAACTAACCAATAGCTTTATACACAAGTAAACAACACACACACACAAGATTAAATGATCTAAATCAAACTCATACAAATTTTTTATCGTTGAAAATCAATTCTTAGAGACTACGTAGAGTTTCTTATTTATAAATTAGTTATAACTATGATAGCTTACACAGTGTTTGAAGATGAATTCACAAATCGATGAGTTTCTGTGTCAATCAAAAAGACGTAATAATATAAACCAAATACTTTTTATAATCTATTCTGAGAAATCAAGTAATAATTGCTATTGACTGTTTTGTAATGTTATAAATAATTGGGTTAGTTAACCACTTGGAAGTTTATTCGATTTAATATTGCACAGATTATTCCAATTAACTTTTATCATTGAAGTAGGGTTTAGTATATGGTAGTGATAACAACCTGCATAAAAGTTTTTCTTAAGAAAACTTTTTTATACCATACCCTTTAGCAATAAATACGACGGGACTAAAGTCTTGGACACTAAGGACAACAGCAATATTGATCGTGCAAAAATAATAAATATAATTAATTTATTTGTTCACTGCCATCAAAAAGATATTAAATCAATAATGATGCGGGTTTTTCTGTTGCAGCTATAATATTGTGCCGCTGTGTGATCAGACATTTATAATTTGTATGAAACACAGTTACCAGCGAATATTGTAAAATTTGAAATATACAGGATTTAGTAACATATACATACATACATCTTCTCACTTCTGTCTCTCGATATGACATTCGATGATAATAACACATTTTTAATGTACAATCACAGTAAACTAATGTAATTTATCACGATATTACTCGTATATAAAGTGGCTATTTCTATGATGTAATCGTTGAACAGAATAAAAATTTTAAGGTAATAGATTAATATTTTACAAATAAAATGCAATTAGATCAATCTCGAGTCACGTGACGCAGAACGTCAGTCATGACGTTATTTCTTCTATAACATTGATCACTTCATGCAATTAATGGTATATTGATTTGCAACGCGTTTTTAACCCCCAGTTTTTATAGTTTACACATTTACAGTTTTCGCGTTTAGGAGCAAAAATTTAAATGAATTTGAATTAAATGACCGTTGTTAAGGCTTTGAAATAGTATGAAAAAGCTTCTCAAGTTACTCGTACTTATGTACAATTGAGAATACTTTCCCTTAAGTAGTCAACAACTGTATTGTTGTATCAAGTTTTTAAGTAGCAAACCAACAGAAGTGTTTAAATTTAGCGAAAATAATTCCCCGCAATAAAGTTGCGTGCCACCGAACAGAACAATGATTGCAAAAGTGTAGTGGGCAGGCGCTTACTTTGTAGAGGGTCGCCATCGCCATGCGTGTCCGAGAGGGCGCCCAATTACGCAGAGCCTGTTAAGAGTGCCCTCAGTCCGAGGCGACGTCGCCTGTCGCGGCCGCTTCTTTATCATTTGGTTCGCGCCCCGATTTGGCATCTGCGATACGGAATCCTGTTCCGGCTGGCGAACATCTCGCGCCGCCAAACGAGCGCCTGGAGCGCCGGCCGCAGGTTTTGCGCTCGCACTAAGCCACTGCTTGGGCCCAAAAAGTGCAGGGACGCGATGCGGAGCGTGTTTTTACGCGGCTCGCGTCACCTGACGGCTCGGAGGCGTTTCTGTGAAATAAAGCCGCTCATATTTGCTTTGTAATTCGGTTAGCGGCCGTCCCCGACGTGTGAAGGGATAATTCCTGAACAAACACGAATTGATCCGTAGATGTTAAACATGGGCCATGTTGGGCGCGGTGCGTGGGCGACTCGCTCCAGGTAAAGCTTTTGACACCTAGCCGTGGGGCCGTGGGGCCGTGGGGCCGTTAGCCGCGTCAATATCCACACGTTTTATTTAGCCTCACGGCTTTTTGTGGCTGTTTGATGAGGCCATCGCTAGCCGGAGCCCACCGCGGGGGCGTGGCCCTGCATGTGACAAATTATTTAACGCCTTCTTTTTGGGGAACGCATTTCCTTACAAATAATGAATGTGTGCCTGGATCTGAATCAACAGAAGGGGATTAGGCTCTGGTCATTGTACACAAACACTCCGGATCCTCTGGCGCACCGATTAGCGGGTGAGAGTGGTGCGTTAATTTTAGCTTAGCTTCCGTCTGCTAATGAGAGAGCGATGGGCGCCTCATCTGTTTCGCGGCGGAGGCATTTCTCCGGAGGCCGCGGCTATAAATCTGATTAGCGTAGCACCGAAACCTCAGTGTGAAACAATCGTTTCTTTTCCTCGCATTTTGGAATTCTAAATCACTGCATATCCAGTCTGCCGAGGAGATTTTGCGGACTAAAAGTGTCCATATATCTCTCTCTATAAAGATCAAATTCGTCTGTGGTGGGAGGCCGTATCAGATGGCACTGGGTCCGTTGTGGAAGTGGCCTTTAAGGCGCAGGAGTTAAGGCTGCTTTTGCTTGGCTCGGTGTCAATTATGGCGCGCAGGTCGGCAGGCGCCAGTGCTGCCGCCTTGGCGCCAAGGAGCCGCCGCTGCCTCGTGTGCTGTGAACTAGCCCCATGACCCGGCGTCGATCAGCGGCTACTTGACTGGCGGCGGCTCAATACCGGCGACTCTTTATTGGCAAATCACTTTGTGCTAACGACCGTGCGTGACCACATCATTAAAATTAAAATATCTTCGACGAACAGTTACAAGTAGCGCCTTCCATTTAAGGTTTTACGCACATTTTATTCATTCATTGTTTTCATGTATAATTAAGTAGCTGTATATTAATTGAATCTGTAATTTTGAAGGAGTTATTTGTTCCTATTACGTTTCATTAATCAACCTAAGTATCTCGATACCTACAGTAACCCTTTAAGTTACTTAAATTTAAGCATGCAATTCCTTATCTCACTTCGAACACGCAATCAGTAACAGCAAGTGTCTGATCCATATCTGTTGGACTTTTCACTTCATACCCTAAAGGCGTTTCAATCCAATCAATTATCCACCCTTGCATTCAGCTCCAGTTAAGTGTGCAACCGTGAACAAAAACACGTCAACTGCCATAAAAAGCAGCCATAATCCCGGCTCATAATAAGTTGCCAAACACTCGCTGAAAGAGTTTCGCATGAGCCGAGGGGGGCGCGGGGAGAGACACTTGTTCCTGCATCCACACATTCTACAAGAAGTAAAACAAGTGTCGAGAACGAGACGCACATACATTTATTTCTCCACTAGAAAAGGATGACGATAATTTATGCGGACATCCCTAACAAGCCGGAATGCACGAGCGGAATGATCCACTTTCAACTCTAAACTTATTTTAACAGAACGTAAATTGCTGTGGCATTGACGTCGTAAATGCTTCAGTATGAAACAGGTGTTCGGAACTGCACTTCGCGTGTCCAATGAAGCGATTCTAATCTTTATTCCTTGAGCTTAAAGCTTGTTCTGGCTTTGAAGGTTCGGAAGTGATAAGTCATTAGTGATGTGAAAAGCGTTCATTGCATCCAGATGTGAGCCGAGGGCCGAGCAATGTTTATAATGCAATCTCAGTGAGTTATAATTAACAGCTCCATAGCTACGGACAGTAGTCAACTGCGTGCTTTGTTGAATGCTAATTGGGATGTAATGGCAACGTGTTACTGGCTCCGCTAGTTATGACATCGTTGAATGAACTTTGGCTTAAACGCAGATTGCAGCTTGCTGAATTAGAATCAAGAGAACAATTACTTGATAATTAAATTAATACATGCTTCTTGAGAAGATCTGATGAAAATACTAAACAATTACAGATAATTCTAGTTTTAAGAGATTCGCGATTTATACTCATGATTAATATTTAATGGGACTTATCGCGTATGTTTTTAAATAATAAAGTTACCTTACCTAGTTCTTAATTACAGATAATTCATTAGTCTTGCTAACCGATTGGAAAAATTTCGCGTCGAGGCTGAAGATTTTCACTTTCAACCAAATTTTACAATTGACTAAATTAGATTTATCACACTATGGAGAATATTACACAGCCTTCATATTCAAATATTATTTAGATACACTTTCAAAGTTCTGATGATCAGCAACAAAATATTACTACTGTAAGGTATCTATACATGAAATTACTGTTCTTCTTATTAATCCATCTAACGAAGCGAAATAAAAGCTTCTTTTAATCGTCACATTGCGCACTATAATTGTCGGTTTTAGTATACGCTAGGTCTTCTTACGTTATATTTAAAATATATTAAATGGTACCAATTCAATGAATCCAAAGACACCTAGGTAAGTAGGTGTATCAAGTGGGATGGTTCGAAAAATTCTCATCAGGTTAGCTTGGAAGAGCTTTCAGTTCATGCTATTATAATATAATATTAACTATAACGTAGCTGGATCTGTAAAATAGGAATTCGTGATTTCTACCAACCTCATCATACATATGCGGGTGTGAAAAGTGTGTATGCCAACGTTAACTAATTATAATATATTAAAATAAACTACTAGTTTTTTGAGTACACCAAAAATCTACATGCTATGCAGGCTGCCAAATTATAATTCTTGCCGTTAACTGAATATTTTACTTTTCGGGTAATTACCCAATCAATACCCTTATTGTTATACCAATATTGTACTTGGCATTTAGATCTGTGATATAAAGAAGCCGTGAAGTGACCTAATATATGTAGATTATCTCCTACAGAATAACATAAGTAGAAGCCGTCTATCAATTTCGTACAAAAGAATAGCTATAGAACAACTTGACATTATTCTCCAAAATGAAACGTTGTGTTATTACAAGACCCCTCTCACACTCCCGACGTCTTGACATCTCCGTGACAGTTGAGCGCAGTCGCAGGCGCCGCCAAAAAGGTCTCTTGTATTTTTTGCCACCGAAATCACGATATGAATACAATAGGCTTGAATTTTATTGGGACTGGAGCGACTGTTCCCCGATCGGCAAATAAAGCTTCATTTGTTTTTTGGCTCACCAAAATGGGCATTTGGAATACTTGGGGAAATTCTGCTTCTGTATATTACGGTATGATTAAGGTTCTTTGTGTAACTAGCGTAACTCTGGATACCAAAGAATTTAGAGGATAAAAAAAGAAATCATGACAGTATTTCTAAAATTATCTTTGTTTTTAATAACGTAGTATATCAGTCGTCTATGGTGCGTCAACAAAGTCAGCAGCTCAGTGCAAGTTGAAAATACAATTATTTGTATTTTAAACTTTCCGGCTGAATATTTAGTTAATTGTGATACCAAACTGGCTAAAAAAGTTCGCTTGGGGATAAGATTTGGATCCTCAACTGGAACGAACCGAAGAACAAGGAAGAGAAGAATTGGAGCTTCAGTTTCATTTTTCTTCGGTTGTAGCGGTTGGCGGCGTTGGTGTAACCATGGCTATGGAATAACAAGAAGTTCAAACGCCGTGGCATCAGTGTTTGTACTTCAGCCGACATAACCTTAGCGGTGAATGGCTAAATAAAGAATTTAAAATAACGTAGTATATATTGGATTTCGTATACTTTTTTATAATACGCAGATCATTTAAAAATATTTCCAATGCCATTATATCTTCATAATTCAACTATAATCCCGAAATCTACGAGTAGGTGCATTTAAATTCTACGGTGCATGCAAAAAAACGTAAGAATCCTGTCTATTTATCGATTTAGAACGGCTTTAAATCGAATTGTGGTGATTTGGATGAGCACTAATACGTTGTGGATCCTAGTTGCGGGTAAACGACAGAGGCGATCTTATTCATATTTTCCATGACAGCATTAATTCATGATGCGTATGAACCTTACGTTATACTGTTTATATAGCGTATCAAATATAACGCTTAATATTACAGACCTAACCATAGAGTAAGTACATTGACAGATTCTAGTGCAACGAAACTAGAGTACCCGCCACATAAGGTGGCAGTTGGAGGCGTCGCCACAGTCGCGTAATCCAGTGTTGCCAGTAAACACGCCAAAACTAGCACTCACTGTGCCATACGGCTCGATACATTATATTGAGGTTTCATTTGTAACGATCTTTGGTTGCAGAGCTATAAAACTCAAATAAAACAAATTAATATACCAAAGTCAAAAGTCAAAATATTTTTATTCAAAATAGGCCCTATCATAAGCTCTCTTTGAAAGTTATTTTATGATCTAAGTACAAATTAAAAAAACTATATATTGACAAAAGGAATATATATGAGTGAAGTGGAAGGGCGGTTACGTAGGGGCCGGCCTAATAAGACATATATGTAACAGTCAGATAGACGCTATATTGAAAAAAGGTGACGTTAGGAGTACCTATAACCGCCGAGAGTGTATTAGAGAATGTATGAATGTCAATGAAGCGAAAGTGGTCTGTCAGGATCGGGACAAATGGGGATCCGTGATCTCTGCCTACCCCTCTACAGGGAATCAGGCGTGATGTGTATGTATGTATGTAAAAAAACTATTTCAAACATGGCACTGAGCATTGTCTTTACATATTTTTACCGAGGTTAGTTCACCAACCATTTCGGCTGCTCAAGATGCCACGTCATGAAGACCACGACCGCTCTGATAAGAGCGTAACGATTGAGAAGAAGAAGTTCAGCGGAGACCCTTGGAGAAGAACTAACAAGAAACTCCAGAAATCAATTTATTATAATCACCCTTAACAAACATAAAAATTACAAAGAGTGGGCAAAAAACACAACGCTGGTAATACTAAATTTACCTTTCATACAAAATAACACGCAATGGCGGAAACGTCAAATTTAGTTCCAAGTTTGGCTACTGCCACCTTATGTGGCGGGTACTCTATTCATCCAGAATTATGAAAATTGACTAAAGAGAAGGGGCGTGGCCTATGTTACGTCACGTATCGCGTAGTAATCCTTAGTGGGAATAGGCGAAATAGCGGGGCAGCAGCCACCTGCACCGAATCCTTTCCCGGCCTTTGTCGTTTTTTGCCCGCCCACCTGCGGCTCCGACCCACTGTGCTCTCCATGACCATTGTGCAATGCCTCTAACATCTAGAAGTGGCATTAGGTACTAAAGTAAAAAAGGATAAGGAGTTTTAGTCTAACCTTTTTGCAGAATGGATTAATCATGAACTGTCAAATATAAAGGATATACATGAACAAAAAAGTATTAGATCAACATTGCTATTTAAACAACACGACGTACCTTTGTAACTTAAAACCATTCTAAACCAATTCCAAGTCTACGTCTCTCCTAGCATGTGATATGAAAGGTTGATAATTTAATTTTTTACATGAAAGGTGTGATTCCGATACCGATTAGGAGGCTCATTTTTTCGCCACGAAGCCTTACAGGTGGAGCAAAGGTTGGCCTATTATGAAGAGACATTTGGGGCAAACCCAATAGAGAGTTTAGGACACGGCTGATTCGAATCTAATCAGATTAAAAGCTGCACTAGTTAAAGGACGCTATACAGGGATAAAAATGACAGTTACGTGTGTATAAATGTCAGATTATAAAAACATTTGGACAGGTTATTGTAAATAGTATTTGAAAGCAAACTTTTTGATATGTTTGCGTATATATTTAATCCCCGAATTGATTATTAATATATTGTGACAAATAAGCTGGATAAACGGAACAATATTACAATTTAAATTTTACATGGTTTGGCATGCATGCATACCCATATTTACGTCTCTTATTTCAATAAGATTAGATAGAGTTTACGCATTACCGCCTACAACAATTTAAAAGTTTTAAAACAGTCTTTTTAAATCTATCTTGCCCCCCTAGACTTAAACATTTTGCTACTTCTTTAATTATTACACTTAGGTAACTAAACACTATCACGTCATCAAAATTTAACCTTTCTTACATCTGCGTACAAAAGTCATAATACACCAACAAAGGATACACAGTAACACCTTTAAATGAGTCTTAAAATGTCATATGGACTTACTTAGGAGTAACTAACAGCATTCGACACAACAGTTTGTTGTCAAAAAGTATCGATTTCTGAAAAATATCGGATGACTTCCTGAATATCTCATTCCACTCATAATCACCACTAATTCTCTTTGTGGGGTCCCAGATCCCGTCAGTCCACAAGTGGTGGCGCAAAAACCCACCAGCCCCACTAATAATAATATATGACTAATGACGTCGTCAATTTCGCTGCAAACATTTCCGAATAGCGCAAAAAGAGTCTTAAACTGTCGACCGAGGATTAGGTTGCGATGTGTAGTTTGTTTGTTTAGACGTTTGGTTATGAGTTAAAGTTTCATTAATAACCATTGTATGTAAAATAATAAAAATGCTATCATAGTGTGTCACTAATAGGATAGAAAATAGTATGTAACTTCTTTTTTTAATCTTGCATACCTGTTGCCGACACTAATAAGTAGTGTATGAAGCGCAAAAACGTTGATTTTAAACTTTTCTTAGTTTTACTGTTATACTATCCTAGTGCCCTCCTTTTTTTGACAATGTTTTTCTACAGTTAGCGAAAGATAATGGCAGGATGATTTACATCGGGAATAGATAGCTAGCGCAAACAAACATTACACAAGCTATCTGAATATAGGTTACTCAGTCTCTCATTTATTCTAAAGGGTTGAAATACATTAAGCTATAATCTAAACATCCCTCCATATACGTCACATAAAACGTTCTCGTTTACTCAATCTATACAACCACTTAATCTGTCACTTAATGAGCGAAAATAATAATAATTGTATATTCGCGCCTTTTTGTCCCAACAGACTACCGATCCCCACTGCTAATGAATGATCCTGACAAATCTTTCCCTGACAACTTCGTCACTCTTTTGTTTTGGGCAAACCCAGTACCACAGCCTAGTATACTTCCAGCTAAGCTGCAGTGGTGCTCCCATACACGGCCGTCGTTTATCTTCGGCCATGTGCTCTCGCGACGCTCCTGTGTGACATGTGTCATCGTCGCATAAAATAGCTTTATGCGTTTCCGGCGCAAAATTTGGGAAAGCTCACTTGTGTGGACACGGACTCTTGGTCTATCTTATCTAAGGAATAGTATACCTTATCTTAATGAATCAGCCACCAATACGCCTGCTAACCAACTAGAATTAATCTAGTCTATCGAATGTTAATATATCCTAAATTGCCTATAGTTCTTGCCGACACTCAGTTGCTACATACCATATTTAGTGATTTCACTGATTACATATTGATAGAAATTATATAGAACACATTTTTAGGCGAAAATTGGTACGTAGCATGAAAAAATATAAACATGCATGAGACGGATAATGGATGTGAGTGAGGCAAGAATGATTTATCAGGATCGTCAAAGTGGCTATCGGTTATGTGTTAACTACGCAAACATAATTAAACATTAAACGAAAACTCCGTTTTCATACAATCCGATCTCCAAAGTATTAGTCAGGGGAGTAAATTCTTTACTAACTGTATAATTTTCACGCTAAACTGAAACATATCGCTTTACGAGGCAACACATGGGACTGAAAAAACGAGGATACGAATATTTGACAACTGATGAGGCGGATGCCACGCGGTAAAAAATAAGAACTCTGAGCAACATACATATTACATAATAATTGGTATATGAACTATATAGCGCCAGTTTTTGATCATAATTTTATATGCATCAATCAATCAATCAATCAGCCTATGACAGTCCACTGCTGGACGTAGGCCTCCCCAAGGCAACGCCACAAAACACGATCACTCGCGGCCCTCAGCCAACCACTACCAGCGACCTTTTTCAGGTCATCAGTCCACCTGGCAGGGGGGCGTCCTACACTACGTTTACCGAGACGCGGTCGCCATTCGAGAACCGCCTTGCTCCAACGGTCGGCGGTTCTGCGACAGACGTGACCGGCCCACTGCCACTTCAGCTTGCAACATCGATAGACAATGTCTACGACATTGGTTCTCTGCCGGATAATCTCGTTCCGGACTCTGTCCCTTAACGAGATACCCAGCATCGAACGTTCCATTGCTCGCTGAGCGACATGTAATCGGTGAGCCAGCCCGACCGTCATGTTCCACGTCTCGGCACCGTACGTCATTACAGGTAGGACGCACTGATTAAAAACCCTGGTCTTAAGACACTGCGGTAGTGGCGACGAGAAGATATGACGCAACTTCCCGAATGCTGCCCAGCCCAGCTGCACTCTTCTGGAAATCTCACGCTCGAAGCTGTCCCTACCCATTTGCAGAGCCTGGCCCAGGTATACATATTCCTGGACCACTTCGAGCGCCTCTCCACTGATCGTGATCGGCCCCGGGACAACGAGTTCGTTGAACATGACTTTCGTCTTGTCCAAGTTCATCCGGAGACCGACCGACCGTGAGGCAGCGTTAAGACTGTGCAGCATTCCCTGCAAATCCTGCAGCGACTCCGCCATTACGACAATGTCGTCAGCGAAGCGGAGGTGTGTGAGGTATCTGTCATTGACATTGATACCCATCCCAGTCCAATCCAGAGTTTTGAAGACGTCCTCCAGTGCGTTCGTGAACAGTTTCGGGGATATGACATCCCCCTGTCTCACTCCTCTGAGCAACTGTATAGGACTTGTCTTTTGGTTTTGGACTTGAACAGATATCGATGCCACGCTGTATAGGCTCCTCAACACCTGCACATAACGCCAATCGACCTGGCATCGCTGCAAGGATTCCAGAACAGCCCAGATCTCGATGGAGTCGAAGGCCTTCTCGTAGTCCACAAAGGCAAGACACAGCGGCTGGTTATACTCATGAGACTTCTGTATAACCTGCCGCACTGTGTGGATGTGGTCTACGGTACTAAAACCTTTTCGAAATCCGGCCTGCTCCGGCGGCTGGAAGGCGTCAAATCTTGAGGCCAGACGATTTGTGAGCACTCTCGAGAACAACTTGTAGACGTGGCTTAGGAGCGCGATAGGCCTATAATTCTTCAATAGGGTCTTGTCTCCCTTTTTGAAAAACAAGGCCACCACGCTCTCACTCCACGCCGTCGGGGTAGTCCCATTAGCTATGACGGAATTAAACAGGTGCTTGAGCTTCTGCAGGACTGGAGCTCCTCCCGCCTTTAGAAGCTCAGAGGTTATTCCGTCTTCGCCGGGAGCCTTCCCATTTCGAAGTTGTTTGAGAGCGCTCCCAATTTCGTCTTCGTCCACGAGCGGGAGATCATCAGTGTAGTGGCGCACCAATGTGGCTCTTGGGTCGTTCGCATCGGGTGGAGGCTTCGGGGCATGCGAGGCGTATAGATGGCCGTAAAAGCCCTCAACCTCGTTTAGAATCCCCGGAATTGAAGTGACGGTTCTGCCCTCTGAGGTTTTCAGCTTCGTCAGATTAGATGTACCCATTCTTTTGCTGAAGACTTTCGACCCCCGATTTTGCTCAATGGCCTCTTGAATGAGTTGCGCATTGTAGCTACGGAGGTCGCGTCTCACCGATTTCCGGATTGTCTTATTGAGACGTTGGGTATCTGACGAAGCTCCCTCTGGCAATTCACGTCGAATCCGCATCAATTCCAGGGTTTCGCTTGAGAGCTTAGACTTTCGGCTGCCTCGCCCTCCCCTGAAGCATCTCTGACCCACCTCGCGAAGTACCCCCCACCACATCATCGAGGCTCTCGTCAACACTTGCCGTGGTATCCAGTGCCTCGAAGCGATTGCGCAGTTCCAGCTGGAACGCTTCAGAGCCATGCACGGATTGGAGCATCGTTGGGCGAAGAACGGACCGTCTCAATCGGCTTCTCTCGGCCTTGAAGTCGAAATTCAGGGTGCCTCTCACTAGGCGGTGGTCACTGCCGGTCTTAAACCTATTAACCACTGAGACATCCCTGAACACGTACTTCCTGTCTGCCAAGATGAAGTCGATCTCGTTCTTCGTCCTACCATCTGGGCTCTGCCAGGTCCACTTCCTATGGGGCTTTTTCTCAAAGAATGTGTTCATGCAGAACAGCCCCTCTTTATCCAGGAAGTTGACCAGCATCTGCCCTCTGGCATTCCTGCATCCAACCCCGTGCGCTCCGATACGCGATTCATCGCATTCGCGCACTCCCACTTTGGCATTGAAGTCCCCCATGACAACGGTGTAGTGGGTCTTGGTGGTGTTATGCATCGCCTAGGCGATATCTTCATAAAGCACCTCGACCTCACTGTCCGAGTATGCCGACGTCGGCGCATATACCTGCACGACCTTAAGAGAGTATCTCTTGGTCAGTTTCAGTACAAGGTACGCTACCCGGGTCGACACACTCGAAACCTCCAGCACGTTGTCACGGAGAACCCTGTTGACGAGAAAACCTACGCCACCCTGTGACCTCTGGTCGCCGTCCCGGAAGTAGAACAGATGGCCTGATTCTAGGGTAATGGTGTCCTCACCAGGTCTTCGGACCTCCGATATCCCCAGAACATGCCACCTTAAATTCGTCAGTTCCACTTCCAGCTGCGCCAGGCTTTCGTCCAGCCGTAGACTGCGTCCATTGTACGTCGCCAGGGTCAATTTGTGGCAGCTGTCCGTAACCCGGGGATTCTTAGCACCCCCTGCCCTACCGTAACCGAGACCCCTGCCGTGGGCCGGAATAGTAGGGCGACCGGGAACTGGGGGCCATGTGTTTCTTGCTTTTTTCATGGGGGGTATTGCCCTTACTCACCACGCTGGGCAGGCGGGTTGGTGAGCGCAGAACGTAGGTCTTCGCACCAGTGACGCTGCTGCCCGTCACTGGTCTGTTGCATTTAACCACGCTTGATTACGAAATGGTTATACCGCCATTTGTCGGTCGCCAGAGCCTCGTTCGTTGGACAGCAGGATGCACCACGGGCAGGTGAGGTTGGCTTGGGGCACTAGGGTGATAGAGTGCCCCCTTACATCCATTTATATGCATACCCCAATTTAAAGTTAAGTTAAATGAAAATAACTCCTATTTTAATTGGAAAAGCATAACCAAAACATATTACAATAGACAGTCGAGCAAAAAAAACATTGTAAAATCATTGGTCCTTGGACTGCGCCAAATCAAGTACATAATTACCTTACTTTCGTAAACATAAGGTACATATTTCAAAATTATTGCGACAATATTTTCTTTATATCATGTCGCATTTTTGCCTTAATTAACTAATTATTGCTTATTCAATACATAGTTGCGACCAATTTAGCTAAATTACTTAATTATCAGAAAAAGCGTACTTTTTCTTTCGCCCTCGTTACGTCAAAATCAAAACTGTCAATGCCGTGATGTGTCAAAACGAAAGGAATGTCACCGGGGCGCGCTATTTAGTGGCAATAATGAGGGCTCGACACGTCCCCTGAGGAAATAAGTAATTTATTACAATGTTGAGGAGATATTACCCTATTAGGACCAGTTTATGGCGCTGTTGATTATAATAACTTTCCAGAAGTCATTTTGTACAGCATGCATTTGTCTTATTACATTTTAAGGCCTAGGCGCTGATTGAATTTAATCTTTGCCAGAACTAGGGACAGTTAATTAATTTAAGGGACCCTTTGAAAACCTTTGTTTGTATTCATATATATCGTATATAGAATCGTCCAAATTTTACATGGATATGAACTACATAATTTAATTTCTTTTCATTACTCTTCGGGGATTACCAGTTAATATATGAAACGTATAGAAAAAGCTACGTAGCTGTATGTGTTTCTGCTGTTTGTTAATCTTCTAACTACGAATATTCCTTATTCATGGCAACATAACCTTTCTATTGCCAAGGTTCTATCCACATATCCCAAAGCAAACCGCAGTATCATGCCTCTGTATTGAAGTGATAACTTACCTCCGCTCAGTGAGTTGGCACGGCGCTGATTTGGCAGAGTGAAGCCGCGCTTACACCTGCCCATCGCTATTAATCTCCAAGCATTTCATCGTGTAAGAGGTGATAAATGGCTTTTAAATTCGCATCAAATTCCGACCGAGTGCAGACCGAAATTCGCCAGTCATCGCCTAAGCGTTAAATTAACGTTTTAAAGCTCCATTTTATATTTTTTCCTTTCTTAGCTTTGTTTTGGTGATTGTAAACGTGGTGTCTAAGTTTAAAATCACTGAATAGGTAGAAAATAATTGGAATACAATGACGTGTGGGATGTGAGTAAAAAGATGATTTGGGTACTATTACTTGATTGAGTTTGTCGTGAGAATGGGTGGCAAGCTGTTACCTGTTTGCACATAATAACTGAAAATTGTACGAGGCACACGTACCCAGTGAGGTCTTCCTTTATCTAACCCTTAACATTAATTGATTCCCCATAAACAGAATTCAAGGATGCGTGTATACAAGTATGTATGGATGTACGAGTACTTTCATATGATATATACATCGACATACTAATAATCCTGATGTGACAACAGTATAGTAGAAAATACACATAAAGATAATATTTCTGAGACACTCGCGATTTTTATTAATTTTACAAGAAAACGGGACTTATCACGTATATTTTATAAACGTCGGGTAGCAAAGGTATCTTTTTGTTTATAAAATATACATGATAAGTCCCGTTTTCTTGTAAAATAAAAAAATACATACAAAGAGCTAAAATTTACCACTTAAACGTTGAGTTTTAGGAGGGTTTATCCACCCTGAAGGCGTATGAAGATGAGTATATTACTTATGCATCTAGCTAAGTATGTTATGAAGTCATCATATAAGTATATGTGTGTATCTAGCTAAGTACGTGATTAGCAGCTATCCCCAGCTGAGGCGGTCAGCGGCCACTGAGGGTCTGCCCCCACTTGCCTCCGAAATAGATCACGGAAGTCGTTCCACCGATGTTGATACATCTGATTGAACATCTGGCGCCTCACTGCTCTGCCATTGATAGATTTAGGGACACGCGTAGGTACTTCTGATTTCGTCCTGCTATTGGTTTTGGAATGGATAGAAATTGAGCTTGATATGTCATCGGTTACGTTTAGCATAACTATTGCTGAGGTTTGTTTGTTGTAAATGGCTATACGGCTAAAATTAAATTGAATGTAACGGGAGGTGAACTAGAGGTGAAAAACTAGGATTTTTAGGTTATAAATAAGTACCCGAGATGGTGTTATGTCAAGTCAAAAATGATTTGAAGCACGTATTTATACTGTAACTTTATACATAAGACCCAAAATATTATTACAAACACAGCATTTAGTTATCATCATTGCAATACGAGCATCAATAGAGAACCCTGTTCAATGTACTATGTGTACAGACAGCTCTATGTAAAAAGGGATTGGATCCCCGACTAGCACGAGGTCGCGTGTCCAAACAATGGCTTCCGGAGCAGATGGCTCTGCGCCTGCGCACAAGGAAGCACTTCCGGGTACTTCCTTCAAGCTTACGAAACTATGGTACCTAAAAACTTAAGTAGCTAAATAGTTTAGTTCAATTCAACAGAATTATCGAAAACCTGGTTGTACGAGGCATTTTGTATAAAAGTTATGTATAGTTTACATAATCTTCAAATAAACATATCGATGACAAGATTATTGAACGGATGCAAATCATTGTCACTTGAATATTAACCGTGGGATTAAGGCAGGCCGCCCATTTCTGCTAATGAAACTGAAAGGATTTACATAATATTCCTCATTACAGTATATGTGCCACTTGAATTATTTTGGCTACACGTCACCTATTACTTTTTTACAACCCATCATAACAAATGATACTTTCATGATTTACAGAAAGCCACTATAGCTACTCTCTCGAAGTTAATCTATCAACGTCTACCATTCAATTGCTGGATGTAAACAAACCCGAGTTTTCTCTCCCAGTAAGTTCACGAATCCGCGTGGCAGGCGTGTGCCGGACACGTGTCTCGTTGTAACACGTATTGTCGTGTCCCCTGTTCCTTTTCGGGTGCACTTACTCATTTCCGGGGGAGCCATGTTGCATTGCGTCGAGAGTACACTTCCTTGCTTGCAATGATAGTGTTTAAGAGGGTTGGGGTTGCCCCATATGGTGGAAACAGAGTCTGTAGAAAAGTTAAGAAAGGAATTGAATAGAATAAACGGGACTGTATGATTAAAGCTTTGGTAGTAAGAGTCTTAATTCAATACTAAAAAACCCACGAAACCCAAGTTCTGTTATAAAGCCAATATCCAATGAAAGAACATGATGGAGACTGTCTCTGAACATTATGTAGGTTGGGTCTTAAAGTACTAAAAATAAACGATACTCCTATGAATTGTACGTGGACAACATGATGAAGAAAGCTGCGTACTGGTTAAGATGAGCAGCTGACTCTGTGGTAAATAATGTATTCTACAAGGACACAAACATGAAGCTTAAGGTGTGAATCAAAGGCAAGGATTAACAGGCCGGATCGTATTCTAATGTATATGCTTTGAATCAGCCAAAATCGCAAACAAACGCACTCAATGCTAAGACAATTAAACGTTTCCCATTGCATTCAATTAATATTTATCGTATCTGTTGGCAATACACGTGACAGTTGGCACCCTTGAGGCTCGGCCTTTGTCCCCCTAACACCGGGCACCCCCTAATTGGTGGCAGGAGGAAATTCCCTAACGAAAGACAAGGTGGCCTGCTCTTACTCACAAGCTGCACGCCGCGTGTACTCCGAGGAATGATAATGTGGATGTGGCTTTTATTTATATGACATACGAGTAACATGCATACATAAATTAAATGTAATTTATTGATGTGACTAGTATTAATGCTACCAACTTATATAACGTAATACTTTAAACATTTATAAGAACTCAGTGGTATAACTCTCTCTCTCGCATAATAAGTTATGATTCCTACTCCATTTGTAAATTCTTGAAACTGTAAAATATTTTTAATTATGTATGAGATTAAACAAAAGGAAGGGTTATATGAATCAATATTGTGTCTTTCGGTTATCAAGCTTACATCTATTGCATTACATTACATTACTCGGAATTGGTACACATCTCAACAATTATTTAACATGTCGAATCCTCTGGCTTGGAATACCCACAATACAATAAAGTCACTCTTTATTGAAAGATTCCAACAGTATTATAATACGCAATATTACATGTCTTTCTATTTCTTTAAGGGTGCACAGAATCGCATAAACGTAAGATCTCCTTAGTCACCCATGCCACTCGCCAAAGCAAAATATAATAATTTATGTTTTTGTGTCACTATTATCAAGATATCACATCCATTCCTTTACCACTTCAATGCGCATAAAAGGCAAAAGACATAACATAAGTCGGCCGTTTATACGTAGGAAACAATATTACGTCAGGTGTCTCAAAATTCGTGAAGAAAGGTGTGGCGCACGCGGCCACTAATCGCCTTGCGCATCTGTCCGTTTCTTACAGCTTTGTTTCAGCAGATGAAGGTCTCGTTGTAAGAGGCGACTAAGGGATGATATGTTTTCTATTTGGCGATGTGAACGCTTATGGAGTGCTGTCAAAAATGTTACTCACGTCTTTGTTCACAACGGAAGGCGAAATGCTAAAATTAATACAGTTAGAAGTACCTATAACAATCGAGAGTGTATGAGTATCAATGAAGCGAAAGTGGTTTGTCTGGATCGGAACAGATGACTCTTTCGGGCCGGTACAGGGAATCAGGCGTGATGTGTATGTATGTATGTAGTTAGTACAGAAGTTACCCATTTTTTCTGTTTCCCCTAAAGAGACGTCAGTAAGTATATTATGTATGTATGTTCACCCCCTGCCATGTGGACCTAGTCCGGAAACCAGTAATATTAATTACGCATAAAAAGATATTACTGATAAGAAGGGGCTGCTAAATTATATTATTATTTGTGTAATGTTACCTACCTTACTTAACTACATATTGTAAAAACTGAAAGAATTGTGTCTAAGAATAAATGAAGAGCATGTGTGCGTGAAACAACAAAGATTTGTGAGGATCGTTCCAGATGGCGATCGATAGTCTCTGCCTAAATTTCCTTTTTTAACTTTTCCTAAGTAAAGTAAAATAAATAAAATAAATATCTGTATGTATGTAAAGTAATAGTCAATGTCTATGAACGACGACAGACTGATCATCTGTCACGATAGCAAAACATAGGGTTTAGATAGCCAAATAAAGATTCAACTGATATTTCTTAAGCCTCTTACTACCCCAACACAGTTAACAGACGTCCTATTAACGTATATTGAACGTAGAGTGTGAGCAGGTAATAAGATCAATTGGGCCAGGCATAGTGTTATGAGTGGTCAGTTGGTTTCGCAATCGGCATGTATCTGGAACATTGGTGATAGGTTCCTAGCCTGACGCCCAATAGATTCTCAACCTCTAGTCTCTCAGTCATCTCTTACAACATACCTGAAAAACGGCACTAACGGTCGTGAATACATAAAAATATAAAACAATAACTAACACTAACATTTGGCGACTTTCGATTCGATTAACTATACTTTCAGGAATTCGAAATGCAATAAATGTCTATAATGAGCTGAGACGTAAAAATAATGTTGACTAGCTGCAGTTCTTCCCGGTATATCGTTGGAACTGAATAAGGGACTAGAGTAAATTGAATATATTGAGCAATGAGCTAGCAATCTGACACCAATGTCCTATTATGACATCACAACCCCGATATTCCTGCTAAAAGTTCTGTCCACCCCGAAAGGCATTGGAGCACGTGGATGTATGTAAGTAGATACATTAGTAATAAGTACCAGGGTCCCAGCGGCGCATAGCAGGCCAGATAACTGAATGGGCTGAACAGGTTCCAGTAGGAGTGCTAGGAAGTGGCCGCGTGTGCGATCAGCTGTCGCCTCGTAACGGGCCGCGAGACACGTGCCACGCGAAAGCAACTGGCGGCTAAGGGTGCGGTCGCAATGGCCTCCTTGCAATGTACAGGTGTGTAAGCGACTAAACAAAGACATAGACAAAAAGGCAAGAGATTATTCTCTTGTAAAAAAAAATCTCAGATTATTGATTGATTTGAAGTTTCAACTAGTAACTGGATATTAACTCTCTATCGAAAGCTATTTAAAGAATAAGATTTGTATTTGCAAAGGCTTCAAAACGTTGCTTATAAGTGTAAAATGAATTTCTAAAGTGTTTTCGCCAGAAGGAAAAATAGTGCTCGCGATTTCGATATACTACTACTACTCTATAAGGGAATGGTCCCGAGTTTATTATATTTTTCATTCATCACATACAGAAGTTAAAAAGCAAATATTATATTAATTTAAAAAGAGTAGCATTTTAATGAACTTCAAAACATACGAAATTGGCCACCAAAATAATACACTCACAATCCAAACTAAACTTTTCTGTGCGATGCGCTATACTTTCACTGTACATTTCAGTATATGTGACAAACATTACATTATTATCCATTAAAAAAAGCTCTCCAACTTTTCCCCAGTGTGGCTGCGTCCTTAGAGAAAAGATGCGCTGCACTTGACATTTCCAATTAATTCGCGACGCATCTGTGGCCGCAGCTGGGCCGGGCGTTAGAACGGCGTTTGACATCTCCCACGATGCTTACTAAGGACACTGGATAGTCCTGTGCTAGCTGCACGTAAGTAGAATGCTAAATTGATGCCTTTTTTGTCCGGCATGTCGTAGGACGCGGCTAAGGGACTAGGACAGTGAAAAGTATTGGGTCATAAGATAGGAAACAGTCACCAATATTGTATATGAATGCAATTACGATGCATTTACTTAAAGTGACTGAGAAGGAAGTAAATCTCCATGGTTCAGTCAAAAGATGTATATATAAATTTGTATGTATATTTAATTAAATGTCTTTGTTCCGGCAAATTGGAATATGTCACTAATATTAATGTTCTAGTATAATCTTGAACGATCAAGGATATAGCAGCGCAAAGTTAAAAAAGGACGTATAAAGTATATTTTAACTTGTTGAATTTGCCAAACGACCGAATACATAATGCAATCTTAGCATGACTGACACACAGGTGTCAGCAAACATGACTAATTTTAATTTCAATCGCTTCATGAAATATAAAATTCAATTCGCACCTGAACCTTTGCGAGCTATACATAAATGTTCATCTTTGAATTAGAGGAGTAATTGATTCAAGATCTGTTCACCTTGCAGCGACTGTTTCTTAAGAGAATCACAGTCTGTAACAACAAATTGTTGTATCTAGTCCAATTTACACTGCTATCGTATATGGTTCTACCTTGATGAATGAGCACCTCACGATTATTTCCTTGGCGCTTTATTTTCTTATCTATCTTCATTAACGTAAACATGCAACATGGCATCAAAGTGTCACAAATAGATGGCGCCAACAGGTATACATACCACGGAGGTGGTATTAGATGGGCGGACTTGTCGAGGGCCAAGGAGGTTTTATACCGCCGCCCATGTTGCTATCGAGTGCTAATAGAGATGGAAACAAAAAGGCCTCTCATAAAAGACTGATCGCGTTTTCACGCCTCTCGTGTGAAATTTAGAATGGCAATAAAGAAACGGTAATGGCTCGAAAAATGCTCTTTCCTCACAGAGCTGAGTTGATATGCGCTCGCTAATAGGAAAGCCAAATGTTTCATTAGGCTGGGATGAGGCATGATTCACTGTGTGCGGGTTACTGTGGCTTTGGGTTGTTAAAACTTGGCACTTTTAGAGTTAAATTGGAGTGAATTTATAGTGGTATGATCGAAGGTAGAACATTACTAAAAATATTAATAAAAAAGATGTGGTCATAGAATTACTACCGACGTAATAGCGGAGATGGACACGCAAAGCTTTGACTACCCCACAAGGGCCAATGGTCGTAAAACTGTTTTTTTAAATAGCCTATTTGCTTTATTACTTTATATAGCAATTTCCAGAGGTAGCACTTCTTAGTATTGATTATATACAAAGTATGTCACAGGTTCTCGATTACTGAATTCATAATATGTAAGAACATATTTCAATTTTGATATGTGTGCTTTAATTTTAAAACACTGATATTTTAAAACACTGATAAAAACATGTGACACGAGAACGTATTGTACATGTAACAGCTCAGATGCTCCGATATAAAATTCCAGTTTTTTTGGCGCGGCCCAACACAGGCCAATGTTTATAGCATTTTTATAATCTCCAACATCTGCCTGAGGCTGTAATGCAATTTACCTCCATTAATCTTCCTTGTCACCAGCCAATGTCACTATACCTATACCATAATTTTCGTTTCACATTTCATTCGCCGACATCAATTACGAATGGGTTGAGGCATTTCTGTGGCCTATCTATGCCTCAGTGGTATTTATAAGCTGTGTAATGTGTGAATGTGTTTATTTGCTTATGATAATCATCCATATCCGGGTTTGTTCCACAAAGGACTATCAAATAATTACCACTACCTACACTATAAGCATTAATATTAATAATCCAATGTTAGACAGATAGTTACATTAGTCTGAATCTATATTTTTGAGTATATATTTTACTATTAAAGATCTGTATCACTTTTTTACGATAACTTAACAAGAATACAAAAACATATATAACGCTAAGAGCTATATGTTCATTCTTTCTTAACATTTCAAATGCAATTGCCCAATACTCAATTGTCTCAGGCACGATTCACCAACCTCTTACCTCTTACTTCATCTAACCCGTCAACAAAGCGAATCCGTAGCCAAACATAGTCTGTATATACCAATCCACTGCAGTCAAAGAGACCGCTGGTCACAACACCTTATTGTGAATAGCATCGCAGGTGCATAGAAGAAAAACTTATACGACAGGCGCCGAAAAGGCTTTTGTTAGTTTTTGCACACACCAATAGTTGATGCGCGCTTTATTCGTGGTTTAATAGTCTATAAGTGTTGGTAAGGAGTGACGAGACGGTATGATGAGTCAGCGTGTTGCGCGGTAGAGAAGAAAATACATTAGAAGTAGACCTTAGAGTTTAAATTCCTGAACTAGATTTACTTAAACCTGTCTTTCAGTCTACAGTTTTCTAAGGTTCAATAAATTATTTTAAACAGCTAAAAGTGTGTCGTTTTAAAAGGTGTATAGTGGTGATCGCTGTAAATAATGTGTGTGAGGGTAAATATAATATAATAAATCAATACGTATAGTAACAAGTTATTATACATAGGTGGAAAAATACGTATAAATCTCTCTTGGCACCACCAAAAGCAGCGATACATTCTATTGCAGTCACAGGTCGGACTGACAGTAAACCTCGTTATTCAAATTCGCTGAGACACAAATTAGAGGCGACAGAAGTCATCCAAGTAACAGTACAGTTCACTTACGCCTAACGAGGCTCAACTAGAAAGTCACAAACATGAAATGGACGTCATTTCCATAATGTATCGCATTACGAGTGCCCATCTCCACACGCGATATCAAACTTACTCGAATTTGAATCCGTGGGAACGAGTGATTGTCATGCCACCGCCATCGCAGGGGAGATCCGGATCATTTTCTTATTCTTTTCTCTTCTTCGATGAAAAGATGAAGGAGAATGCTCGTTACTGTATTGTACTAAAACGAGTCTTTTAGTAAACATTATAATATGAAATAGTTGTTCTTATGACAACTCACAATGCTAAAAGACAAATTTACTTGTTAATAAATTTAAAATTAAGGTTTGTACAGGACTTACTAATTGCTTAACAATTATACTAAAATTATTTACTTGTACGACATTTGAGTAAAAAAGGCGGCTTGTCCCAGACAAAAACTTAATAATAAACACATGACAATCTTAGTAACAAGTAAAAATATGTAACTCTTGAAATTAACTTGTGTGTTTCAATTGCGCCCAATCTCCCTCGATGCAGAATGCTTACATTAGTAGCCAAAAGGCTTTTGGGCCGAAATTTCACATCTGCCAAGGAATCCACTAACGACCCAATTGCTGAGAAGCACGCACAGCGATTATGCTCCCAATGACGATCTATGCAAATTGAAATGCAGGTAGCTCGTGAGAACAGTAGCTTTGGGAATTTCGAAAAGAATGGACAAGATTATTATGAATAATTGTTATGATATGTTCCATATTTAGAATTTTAATTTAAATATTTGTAGGTCCTAATTCATTACCCAATTTTTTTTCTATACCTTAGTCGTCTAATACAACATGCCTAGAAAAAAAGCATTCTATGTCTACCCCAGATAAGCTCTGGATTATCCATGCTTTTATAATAATTTGATATAGATAACTATTGCGACAATACCTACCTAGTCCTTTTTTAGTCATCGATTAGTCTATCTGTCACGTTCAGCACAGTCTGGTATCAGGTGAAACATGCATATATAAAGTGACCTTACATTTTTCTTCAGAATATTTTATCATTCAACTAACGGTCGTAAGGTTCCACTTAAGCACAGATAATATAATACTATACTTAAGGCTGTAAAGGATCTTATTTCCAAATACACTTGCAACCGATGACAAAATTGCCGAAACGTGATTAAAGAGTTTCGTTCAAAAACCTCATAAAATCAGTTAAAAGTTCTCTCAGACACGTTGAGCAAATGAGCCCACAAGCTCCTGAGAAACCGCCGCTGGCGACCAGCGCTGTAATTTCCAAGGAATTCGCAACCAAAGCCACTTTTATTTGCTCTGCCCTTGTTAATATACCGCGCACTTTGTATCACAGACAATGAAGAAATGAGGGTAACGCAAGGTGTTACCTTTTTACTAATTGTGATTTAAATTAATAGTTACAACAGATTATAATTATATTGATACACATAAGTAGTGTTTTGCTATCCGTTTAGAGATATACAGAACCTTGGACACACATATCTCTTTGAACGCCTTAATATTGCTATCACGATTGCAGTGGCATTATTACGACATATTGGTGACAGTTGATCACTCATGCCTAATTAGGGATATATTTAATGTTATATAGGTATAGAAAGAGAACATTAGATACACCAAATTAGAAACCCAAGACCGCCATCTCGAATAAAGTTCCAAATGAAAACAAGAAGTGTGAGAACCATCCTAATATCGGCCACTTAGTGGGGCACGAACGCACTTAATATCCCCATTGTGAGCCATGGGAGGACAACGGCGTGGCCCCGCCGGGCATCGAACGCCAGCTGTCTGCTCCGTGTGAACGCCCCGGGCCACCGCAGCCGCACGACCGCCTCACGATGCCTTTCTCAACGCACCACCACCAAATAGATAATAGGGAGGCTGGGTACACGTAACAAGTGTTAGAATTAACAGACAAAACGCGTTCACGATCAATAACCCTTGCGGGGTAGTCAGAGGCTCAGATTGCTATTGCCGCAATCGCGAAGGTAGTAATTATAAGGCCACCTTGAGCTCATGTGTTCACTAGTGTTTTCTACTACTCACTCAGTACTCATATGTTTTTAGGCAGTACTCATGACATCTGATAAACCATGTCGTCATATACAAGTACTAACTATTATTACCTGTTCGAGGAACAGGTAGGGTTTCACTGCAAAGTGTAAGAATTAATTTTACGGTGAGGGAAAACGTCGTCAATTGTGAACTGTGTGATACGATTGCACGATTTATTTGAAAGAAGATGTAGTTGAATAAAGATAAAGGAATCTTGAGATGGATTGACATATTCAATGGTGGAACTAGTGATAAATGGAATACATTGGTCAATTAATTGTAACCTGACGATCACAACCCGAGTTATAACTAAAAGTGATCAAAGATATTTTTATTAAGTCTTTAAGGTTCTGTCCATTCCTAAAGAATACACCATCTAGTTACTTAGCAATGGTTTACTAACACATCGCCCCATAGTTTACCTTATTCCCTTGTACACTTCTTTCAACCTGTGCTTAAACACGTCAGCGGCTCTCATAAATACGCTTTAAGTGCCCTCTAAGTCATAGAAAAAGGAAATGCTCTTGCAGGTACTGAACAAAGCTCGCTCTTCAAACGCACTGTACGTGGAAGAGATGTATTAGGCTATAAAGGTCAAAAAACAAAGTAATCAAGAAGAAAGCTAATCGGAGAGCGGCCGCAGCCCCGGGGTTTACTGTGGTCCAAGATTCAGATGGAAGCGGGTAAAGTACAAGATTTCAAAATTGTTAAAATTACTACTCCTATTGCATTTATATTGTAGATGCTTTGACAGTAAAATTAAAAGTTATGGAAAAATACTGAGTAATAATTTTCTAAATCGATCAAATCGAATCCAATGCATCGTATCAGTAATCTTAAGATACCAAAATTTAAAAAAAATTAATGTGCTTACCTGCTATTTCAGAAAACGCTGAAATACAATTACCTTATGTTTAATTATAGGCCAGTTCACAGAGAATCTCCATTTACAAAGATTCAGTCAAACTTTTAGTGTGATTAGGATGTACGCAGAAAACTTCACCTAGTATATGAATATCGTTAGATACGTTTCGTAGAGTAAATAACAGCTTAATCTTTTACCTTAGAGCACGCTCGAAGCGTGGGCAAAAAACGCAAATTGTCATAAGCCACAGGCGATGCACGAGCAGACGGACATTCCCACAGAGAGCCACTCACGCTAACACTCCCTATTCTCTGCACTGAGAGCGATCAACTGCTAATACTTGCATTAAATTATTTTGGTACGTACTCACTTATAAACAAGGTAGGACTAATCAATATCAACATGTTATCTTCAAAAAAAACTTTAATTTAATTCGTTAAAGTTATCGTCTCCATTACATAGACTAACATCATACAATATTGAACCCACCTGCGAGCACTTTTGTTTGCTCGGCTACTTTTGGTATAACAATCAAATGTGATGACAACGATATCGTTTACTAATATCATTAATTTATCACCTTTATATTGAAACCTAGTTGGCTATTGACACCTCGTTCTTCAGCCACCTATTACAATGTGGTAAGAAAGACAGGTACTTGACATTCTTAAGTTTTCTTACGACCATGAACATGTTAAATTTACTATCTGATCTCATCTTACAATATATGACACATAGAGATACAATATCTATATATATATATATATATATATATATATACGTAAAGTATCATTGGTTAGAATAGCTCCCTTCGCATCAGTGAACCGCACTGTAAAAATGACCTATTGACTCCGCTAACACACTATTCAGTACACTGCGTACCATCACTCTCGAGTTCACGCGTTTACACGACACCGAATTTGACATTAAGACCTTTCTTAAGCTCTTGTGATCGTAACGAGAGAAATGTTAATTAAATTTTGTTTTGTAACCGTTATTTACATACCTTCGGTACTGGGAATGTTTGAAAGGTAACGTCTAAATATCAGTTACTACTTGTATCGTTTTGAAATTATAAGATGATTTTTTTTGTTATTTTTAATGTACAAAGCTAGTCATTTCTCGCGAGGACGACAATAAGTAAGGAAACGAATCAACTAAATGTAGTTATAAAAATTATTCAAATGTACCCTAAACCCTTTTTGGTAATATATTCAGATTGTTCATATTTATACCCAACATCTTCAAATCGCCTAAATTTCCTAAAGAACTTTGTGCTCTAAAGGTAATTAATTCTTTCAGAGACTCCATTATATTATGAATGTTACTGTTGTTATTTTTACACACATACATACATATCACCTCTAATTTACTGAGGGGTAGGTAAAGATCACGGATGCCCTTTTTTCCCGATTCTGACAGACTACTTTCGCTTCATTGAAACTCATACATCTTCACATACACACTCGGCGGTTATAGGTAATTCTAACGTCACCCTTTTTCAATATGGCGTCTGTCATATGTCTTAATGAGCCGACCCCTACGTAACCGCCCTTCCACTTCACTCACATTAATCCTTTTGTCAATCTACTATCATTCATACGCACAACATGTCCAAACCATTTTATTGTTATTATTTTACGTATGCATAGTATAAGCAAACACATTTCTAGATAGACTCAATTGAACACCATATGCTCACTGGCCTATGAATATTAATAGGCGCCCATTAATTGCATGGTCCATAAATAGACAGCATCCTCATTTCTCCATACGTTGAGGAAGAGAGTTTCTAATTCATTGAACCAATTAATCAAAGAGAGCCGAAGTCACAAGAACTAGTATTACGAGTATCGGAAGTCGATTAATTGAAATGATATTTAGCTGCTTCATAATTTTAGCAAAAGTTTTTGAGCAAAATCTTCGGGAGTTGTAACTTATTTGAATAGTAAAATGTTACATACCATAGATTTTATATTAAAATAAGTATAAGTATAAATTGAGTATTAGTTGAGTTGATGATAGTAACTTACATAATTATTGTAAGGTTAATGCCATTGGCATGATGTAGTATGATACATTAGTTTAGCTGTTAGTTCTAATATAAATAGATACTGCAACGTAAACTAAAAATATTAATGGTTGATAGTAATTGAAAGATAAATATCTATTAGAAGGACAAACATCGTATTATTTCGCGTCCATTACCATATACAGCTAATGTCATGTTAATCAATAAACCTGTAATTTCACGGAATGCCTTACCCAAAATAATGCGTTAGTTCCCAAATATCCAACTCCCACATATGTCCAAATTTGGTCAACAAGCCCAAGGTTTACCCAGCGCTGGGCAAACAATATCATTTACGGGGGTCACACGTCAACACCTCTTGTTTAACTCCATCTAGTGAAAAGCAAATAGAACTGCAGAGGGTTCGATTTAACCTCCCTATTCTCTTCCTACATCCACTTTGAAAACTCTTAAGCTATCTTTTATCCTTATCTTTAACATGGGAGTAAAAGAGATGGAAAATTGTCATGTATTGTCGAAATTCATAGTGTAGTTTTTTTAGTGATGTTTGATCTGGAAAATATTTCCCATGGCCATAGCCGTGGGATGAGTCGGTTTAGTATGTAGTGGTCGTTTTGTGTTCAAACCCATTGTCAGACTCAGCATTGAGTAGTCACTTGAAATGACACTGGGCTTGAAATCCACAATGCTAATAATGCTATGTAACAAGAAGTAAACTCCAAGAGATCTCAAGAGAGGCTTTCGTTTAGACACTTTGAGTGGTATGTTGGTTTTCGTCATTAATTTTAACCATTAAGTTATGATATTTTAGGTACCCAATATGTTAATATTTCTACAAATAAATATACATAACATTTTAGATAAGCTTTATTTGTAGGAGAAATACATGTACAATTACGTCCTTCCCTTTAGGGTTGGGCAGAACCTTGAAAATCTGCTTGGTTGGTTGGTAACAAATTGCTAGCATATCGCCCAATAGATTCCATATACCCCTAGTCCCTTACTAGACTTCGTCGACTTGCCTAGAAGAACGGCAGCTAATTAGCATTCTTTTCACGTATCAGACTAGCACGCAATTTATATGAGAATAATATGAAATTACTTAATTGTGGACCTCGGGGATGTTCAGTGGACGCAGGCCTCTTTGCCGGTCCGTCATGGAGGTCTCGGGGTGCGCAGGATGTTGGACGTTGGATTGCCGGCTTTTTTGTCTTCTGCCTACGGGGTTGCGGAACTTGTTGCTCGTATTTTACCTAGTTATGGTAACGAGTGCCGCGTGCCTTTTGTGGGGGAGGCATTGGAGGAGTGGACGAGGTCCAGTGGCTCTTTGGATTGTCCGGAACGTCCTGAGCTTCAGCGCAGTTGGGATGATGTGCTTTGTAGGAAGAGAGTTGCTTGTTTGATTGAGGCCAGCGAGGGTGTGGATCTAGCACGTTTAAGGGCGGCTACAAGGTCAGAGTCGGGGGCGTGGTTGCACGCTCTGCCGTCACCACACATGGGAACGCTGCTTGACGACAGTTCTCTCAGGGTGGCGGTGGCTCTGAGGTTGGGCTCGGCGGTGTGTGAGCCACATCCTTGCATTTGTGGTGAGCAGGTGGATGTGAGAGGACTTCATCCTCTAAAATGTTCTAGGTGTGTCGGTCGTTTTCCTCGCCATCATGCGTTAAATGACATTATCCGGAGAGCACTTGTTTCGGCAAATGTGCCGTGTGTTTTGGAGCCGCCTGGCCTCAGTCGGACCGATGGTAAGCGGCCTGATGGCTTGACGTTGGTGCCCTGGGAGAAGGGTCGGTGCCTTTTGTGGGACGCAACGTGTGTAGACACGTATGCTGCGTCTCACTTACCAACTACGGTTAGTTCTGCTGGTTCGGCTGCTGAGGCGGCAGCACGCCAAAAACATGTAAAATACGCGGCTCTAAAATCTGCCTATTTGTTTGTGCCAGTGGCTTTTGAAACGTCTGGGGTTTGGGGGGAGGAGGCGGTTTCTTTTGTGGCTAGCATAGGCAAAAGGCTTAGGGATCGTGGTTTGGATAGACGCTCCGGGGAATTTTTGGCCCAGAGGTTGTCGTTGGCAATCCAGCGGGGTAACGCTGCAAGTGTGCTGGGGGCTTTTGCTTCTGGGTGCTAAATTCGGCACACTAGTAGCGCTGTGTAAATTTTTACTGTTTGTTAGATTAAAGTTTTTTTTTTTTTTTTTTGTTTTCATTTGTACATATTTAGTTCTATTTTGTTTAAAGTATTCAATTAATTTAAATATGTTGTAAATAAAGACCTATACGAATAATATTCTTCAAATTGCGCACGAGGCAATCCACAGGTTGATACTGCTCAATATATTGACTGAAAGTTGTAAACGATATGTCGATTTAATTCCGCGGCGAAAGACAGTGTCTTTAGCTAAGATAAGCGCTTGACAAATGCCTTGACATTTAAGCCAGGATAATCGAAGAGACTGCATCAGTTCCTCATTACTCTGCACTTGCGAATTAAACGTAATTCTATAAATTAATCGAGTTAATTTCGACAAATTTACAAATTGAGGACCACCCAATTAGTCGAGAGCACTTGAGAGTAAGCGGGATATTTCAACGTTTTTTGCGCCGAGGCTTCATGACAAAATATCGCTGTGTGACATTCGCATTTCGCTTAATTCAATTAAGAGCCAATTACTTCTCAATGCTTCGAGCCTTTCGAACGTTCTCCGAAATGTATTATAACCCACGAGTCAAAAAAAGCAAAACTAGATTTTTTATTATTTGGTAAACTTACCTTAATTCATATGTTCTTATTATACAGAATTGTTAATCCTGAGTTTTGTATTTTAACATTGCAAGCAATTGCATATATATATATATATATATACACACATATATATATATATATATATTATTCATAGATCATGCAGGCCTTCTGCATTTATAGTTTATAACATTCTCATTATAATCCATAATAAATGCTGCTAAGAGATTAAGTATAAACCAAGGAAGGTATTTTGCATGTATGGTTTATATTCTCATTCCCAACTCATAAATCCGTGAAGGCCCCATACTAACACCTAAGGTCACAAAAAGCCTCGTGGGTCCGAGGGTACCTCGCTCGCTCCCTCTAATAAGCGCAGCGATTGATTCAGCGCCCTGTCATTGTGTGTTTATTGCTCGGCCAACATTCGTTATTCTTTTTTATGGACACAGTTAAGTGGATAAGATTAAGTGGTGTTCGGTTTGTTAATTTAATAGGTATTATTACACGAAAGTTATAGATAGCTCTAGTCGCGTTTTATAGTGACTACTGGATATTTGGGTTGTTTTTTTATATTAATACTGTTTCATTAAAATGCTGATGTAAAAGTGAGCGTCTAAAATGCTTGTGCAACAATATTGAACAAAAGAAAGAAAAACTCTTTTCAAGCCACACATAGACGATAAAAAGAATGACAACACACTGAACAGAACAGAGTACCGAGTGCCTCAGTTTGTTTTAAAACAATTTCTAATGATAAAATAAGTGTCAGATAAACAAGAATAAGTCATAACAACAATTATTTACACTTTTGAAGACCTACTTGGCGCGATGGGTTAAGCACGGGATCCCGGGTTCGTTTCCCAGTGGTGGGAAAGTTATGAACTACGCTTTTTTCAGCTTTCCAGTCACGTTGTTGATTATATATGCTATATATGTATTTATCTATACACTATAATATGTATATCTTTATTAAATATACGTTAATAATAATAAAATATACTAGTACCCTTAACACAGGTCTTAAATGAACTTATACAGGGGCTAGTTCAATTGTTGTAATATTGTCCTAAATATGATTATAGATATTATTATGATTACACTAAAACATGTTCTTCGCATTGCAACAAAAACCATTGTATTACGAATTTCGTATATCTAAATCCTTTTCACAGTCTTATCCACACTACGTCGCGGCATGCCCGTTTGGCGCCGAGAGTTTGACAGATGATTTAGTGAACCGGAGCTGGCTGCGGCGGCTCTCTCAACAGCCAAGGTCACGAGATAAAAAATAAAAGGAGCTTAACCTTATTGTACCACCTGGATTTAGATTGGGCGTATGACTGCCGCTTTATATGACTCAGCTTGTTCGTTATGGCAGTTTATTAGTTTATGTTACTTTTAATATTTATACCTTATTTTATATAATCATACTTTGGTGTGTTAAGGTAGGTGTATATTTCCGAGAAATTAATGTTATAATAAGATTTATTATTGTAATTTTCTAACATAGATGTAACTCAGTATCGAACTAAAACTTCAACCATACCGAAGAAGATTGAAATCGTATCACTTTAGCTTATTTATTTTTGTATATCAATTGATAAGAAAATTAAATAATCTTGGTCGTTCTGCTACCGAGCCATAAGACGCATGTATATTTTACACACTACTACACACTTTAAAGAATATATAATCAATAATCAACTATGTACGATATACTTTACTATGCAACGAAATTATATTGAACACTGAAATAATATACATACATATTTCATTCCATGAAACCTTGATCCGGTATTCAATAACTGTTAAATTTATGCGAGCACGTTGGTATTGACACGGCTATTCATACCCTTTAGTTTGATGGGTTCTCCAAAGAGATCTTTATGCATTAAGATGGTAATAAACCACACTGGCTGTCCTATCATTATTAATATTAACCAAATATGTGCTCCGCAGCTTTCAACCACAAAAAGTTCTCCGAAAGCTAAGAATGGGCAAGGGTCATAAATTGCGGGAACTAGGTGCTTTTAAATCCAATAAATACTCATTTTATTTTTTCTCGCGTCCATTAATTTATCTGGTTGCACCAGAGATATAGGCTTTTGCTAGACATGGCATCCTTCTTTAGTGTTAACATAGTGGATATTCTTCATAGATTATGATCCAAAAGTATATAAATATGTATATGTCATATTTCCTACCTGTAAAATGCTTTTGCACATACTTAGAAATTTTGATGTACACAACCACCACGTCCGTTTTTAGTAATAACTACATTTCTTCAAATACGTAATTAACTTAGTTACAAACTTTAATACAATCGCTTATTTGTACAATATGTTATAAGTGTCTAATAAGAACCTGAGGGAACCTTCTTATTTACCCATATTGACAGTCTAATATCATCCATCACCACGCATGCTTTTATTCTTAATCCTAATCCTAAATTTAATAAATTATCCTTCAACAATTGGATAAACCCCTTAAATTTATGTATTTATTTATTTAATTGATCCGAATCGCCGCCGCAGAGGGTAGGTGGCGACATCTACCGTTGCTGCGTCTGTGGCGCGTGCGACAGAGGCTCAAGGTGGCGCGGCTGAATGCGGAATCGCGCCGGGGCAGCTGGGCGGCCTATTGCCACACGATGAATTAGCAAGATGCGGCTAGCGGTTCTTTAACAACACACCCTCGATAGGGTTGACGATAGCTAAAATAAAAAATATGTAGTCAGGCAACCAGCATTATTTTAAGGAATAGCTTTCCTAGGCTTCATAAGACCAAAAATCCGTAATCGTAGTTGTCTTCGACGAAGTACCGAGTTTAATGATTGTATTTTTGATATTTATATCAAAATACATAAATAGCAATGAGCCTGTCATACTAATTAAGCTTCACTGATACTCCTGGATACATAAATTTCGAACACTATTTAGTTAGAGAGAATCCATTAGTACGGTACTGTATAGTATTATATTATCTGTGGTACGGTATATGAAAAAATGTTGAGGTAGCCTCGAAACACCAATTGGTATTGGTAGAAGATAACATGAACCTTGGAACAACATACCACTTATCATCTAATTAGGTATCTTAAGCAATATCATCTTGGGCACTAACTGGTAAAATATGATTCGATATCAACTCGAAATTCAGACTTTAATTGAGAAATGTATATGATATTATGCAGAATCTTGGTGTCACTATTTTACCAAACTGCGCGTATGGCAACCCTGTCGTTATCAGCTCAGGTGATAGCAAGGGCCTCTGGAGCCCGATAGCCGCACAGCAATTTATTTAAATAATTGGCAAAATTAAGATTCAAGGAGACGTCCTTCCTTTAATTATTTCGAGAAACATCCATTATGCTGTTAATAAAACGACACTCAGAACTGTCTCTGTATAAACAAAATAATTATTTTACTCTATAATTTTCTTTAGGCATGCGGGTAAGTATAATTTCAGTTTTAAATTAAAATTCTAGGCAAACGTTTGACCTTGGAAGCATCTGCTATGATTTTCAGAGGTACCCAATTTCAAAATTAATCCATCTTAACTAATTATCTTGTGTTTTACATTATGGAGCCTAAATTGTAAATATATTTTATTATGTATGTCACACTCAGCTTACTATTATTTTTATTATAAATTGTAATTAAGTAGGTATGAAAAGACCAAGATTTACATACACATGTGTAAGTATCCGAAAAATCGAGTACACAGAGAGAATCGTGGCTTTTATCATCATTAATCTAATCTGCAATATCAATGATACCGAACTTTTGATAGTCGTGCCTTTTACATTACATACATATGTACACATTCACGACTTTTTGTCAAAAACTTGAAGAAATTATATCTCCCAGGTCAAATTTTATCATAAATATTGGGGTTGTGATGTCATATGGAACATTGGTTACTGATTGCTAGCCCATCGTCCAAAAGATACCATTTACCCCTGGTCGCATAATCGTCTCTATGACATGCTGCAAAGAACGGCAGCTAGCTGCAAAGAACGGCAGCTAGTTCGCATTATATTTACGTCCCAGCTACAGCCAAGGGACTCATTTATATTAAACTGACATATTGTTATTAGAGTGAAAAGAATTGCTACTTGTTCCAACTACTCATACAAATAAGGGTTACCATCCATTTGCCTGACAGATTCAGTGGCCAGTCATACACATGCAGGGCATCTGAGGGGCATGTGGAAGTGGCTTTCTAAGTAACGGAAGGAACTATGTCAGGCGGGCAGCAGCTGGCCCCAAGGTGCAGGGCGCATCACTTACACCTTTATTGGATAGGGATGGGCCCCACTTGAATATATACTCGCGGTGTACATATGGACACTGTTAAGACAGCATGATCTTTACTTAGATGGACAAATAGGTATCGGATATGGATATGGTATCGGACATTGCATTTTATAACTAAGTAAACTTTGTTTCGTAATTGTGAATGAACAGATATCAAAAATTCTGTTGCAATCAATTGTTATATAGTGTAAGATTTTATTAAATTAAAATTCTTTATTTAATATGTTGTTACAGGAAACCTTGAACTAGTAATTTCTGCAGCCTTCCATCTTGTCTGGTAATTGTATGGCCCGCGGTCCTCTCCACTTCACAGATAACGAATGTCATACCTACGATACAAGAAGATCGGTAAATATGTATAACTATAAAGATAAACGACTTATTGTAATTAACGAAGATAAATTTCTCAAGTTAAGAAGAAGACCAGATAATACATATTGTTTACTTTTTAATTCCATAAAATTATTCTTAGCCGACATAATCTATAAGATTGTATAGCAGAGAGAATATAAATAAATAAAATTATTCTTGAGGCCATGATTTTATTAATCATAATTCTTAAAGAAGTATGCAGCATTCATTAATGTAATTCAGTTCCACAGTAATTACTCTCAATCGAATACTACGTATTCCCTATCACAGGCCCCATCCCTAGAGTATAGGGCCACCTTTATGGCTGAGAGGGATGGCTAATAAATAGTCTGGAACTAGGTTTATAGTGCGGTTAGAGGTACATGTGTTCGCGCGAAATATATAAGTGGAGGTTTCAAACTATACGGGCCTTTGACTTAATATGGTTTTTAATAGCATATGATTTTCATTCGCGTTGCAGCATGATTCGTACTATGTCTTTGATAGTATCTTACTTGTATGTAACTGGAGTAAAGTAGATACAAATGGGCCAGTAAACTGTCACAAGTATGTACTGCTCCGACCATAGTCACTTTTAAGATAGTCAGAGGGTTAAGCTTTACCTTTTTACTACGAAATACGCATAGCCTGTATCGAATATGCCGTTTTATGATCATCATTATGTTCATACGATTGCAATTATTATCGTAAAATAGTTACATCAATAGTACCTATAAGCACGGAGTATGTGTGAGGAGGAGTCTAAATGTCAGTGGAACGATAGTGATGCTTATCCCAGCTGAAAAATTGGAAACCCTTCTGTTCGTCTGTAGGAAAACAAGCATGAATTCTATTATGTAATTACTTCTATTGTCATACTAAAGATTACTTGCATATTATGTCTCCTAAGTTCGCGTGTGCATTCATTATGATGAATTGGATAATTACCGATACTAATTATGAACATGCAGATCGATTAGATAGAAAACAAATGCCCCTAAGCAACGGGGTCGCTCTACCGTTAGCGATTGATATTTCTATAAGCAATTACTGAATAAATAACTAGAATGCAATGTTCAAGGTGTGACGCAACTGTCGCTGAAAACTCCCTCTTACAACCATCCACATTACTAACAAACCAAGGACTCTTATCTCTCAATGTTGGTAAAGAAACAGAGGTCATACTATAGTGGTTATGTGAAGGTTGATGGATGATAAGAGCGAACGGCACAACAGGTGACAGCGCGCGTGTCAGGTGTGTCCCGGCCTAACGCACGGTGTGCCACCGGCCTAACCTTTGTCTCCCCCAGAACATTTGTTCAATTTCAACCGACTTTCAGGTCAATTAACATTAATTATTACAGCTGCTAAAGTTCCCGGATAGTGTGAGCAGGCCTTTTTTCTAGCATAGGTCACTGGGCCCTGTCATTATGACAACCTAATACGACCTAATGTTAGCGCGGCCGTTGAAGCACCTGGAACTACCATTAACTTCCAGGTCTTATTTGCACAAAGATCGAACTAAAATTAGTATATTAGAAGTAATCCTAATGTTGTTAACATTATCTGAATGGCTGACCATCTGTGTGAACATGCACGCTTATTTTCGATAAGGAAGAGATACTAACTAGTACACTACTCTTAATGTGACCTATCCAAATGAGGTCTCTAATAAGCCAGAATCTGGTTTACATGGTATGGAGTGGCTAAGGACCGACTAATCCAGCATCTGATCACCAGACAGGGTTTAGTGCGGTCGGAAAATGTATGTTCTTGTCTGTGTTATAGGATATAGAATAAGAAGAACACATTTTCTCATTAAAAAGAATTGAATACACACAAGCGAGGATAACCTGGACCTGGATACAAAAGTAGGAACTAAATTAGTAATTGGAAGACACTTGTTTATTCAACTTCTAACGTTCCTTAATTTTCCGAAACGCATACCCTAATAAAATATACCAACCACCTTATTTTAATTGAGACAAAACACCAACGTCCACCTCTATTTACAATCCCACCTTAAAAAGCAACCACACCATTACCAAAAACATTAAGGACCGGAAAACTAGCCCCGCCCCCTCGTAAGCACATTTGCAGCAATTTAGCTAATCTTCCCTTTTTTATTAATTAGGGTCAACTGGCATAAATCCTACGAAAGGTGTCTTCCAAACAGCCAGGTGAGAGGAGCGCTCTAAAAAATCAATGCAGGTGCCCCTGGCTAAAACAGCTGGCCAAAAAACATAATAATCGGTAAATCCTAAGGGATGGTAATCAATGGGTTTCTACATGATTAAGACTCTGTTAGTGTTTAGGCGATTGGTTCAGTTTAATTTTGCAAGTTGCTTGTTTCGCAACAACAAACGCAAAGGTACGTTCAAGACTTTTAAACCGTTTTGAATGGACTGCAATGTTTCTAGTTACTACTTGGACACAACATCTCCCCTGGAAAGATCAAATCTTTAAAATTTGTACCTATTGACACATATAAACTGAAAGCCAATATTATCCATTTAGGCATCTACAAGGCACTAACAAGGCTTGCTTTAACACAATGATGTATTGTATAACCTCAATAGTGTTTCCCCGGCTTATCGTAGTCATGTTAGGAACTATGTGTTTTCTTAGCTATTTTGAGAAGCTAGTTTTGGGGCTATTTCTATTACCATGATATATTTAAAAATTTTGTCATGGATATCAAAATAAATCATATGTAATGTTCAACTGAACATTTTGTTGTGCTCTTTTTAAGGGTGTTATCGACATGAGATAATACATCAGCTATATAATGCAAGGACTTCCAATACACTGTTTTATCCCTAAAACTCATTAGCAACGACCGAAAACTGCAGCCATCTGTTGCATGCGTCGCACATGAGACCGATTCAACGTACAAGCGACAAATATTTGAACACATCAGTTTTTTTCACCACTTCTCTGTATTCCGAATAATTGATGACATTCAACTTGGCTGCACATGTGGGTTCCTACGTCTCAAAGTCGAAATTTAATAAAATTACTCACATGAGATTTAAACTTTGTCAACTAGAGTTTAGAGTAGAAATTACGAAATGTGTATTTTGAAGAATTTGTGTACAAATTAATGCTCTAAGAGCTACCTTTGACTCCAATAATGATCAGTCTTTAGTTTTATTTGGTGAAATGTCACCGTGTTTAAAAAGGAAACGATTTCGTGATGTGTAAATTGCTCGAATAGTTATTTAGGTGACGTGTTCTTAGTTTTCTGATAATTAAGAGATTGGGGGCAGATGTTTGCCGATTAGGCCTGATTAAGGCTTCGACATGTGCGAGGTTTCGCATTAAATTAAACATCACTCACTTCCTCTTTTCGAACTGTGTGAATTTACATACAAATACATTTGTTTGCGTTACGAAAAGGTGTTGCAGACTTCCTCATACACCGAATTCAATTAAAAATATAGTTTTAATTGAGACGTAGGGACATTCTTATTGTATGTTAAAATTTATGTATTAATTTATACTTTTTCGTGTTCTTTTGCATAATTGATTGCGCCTTGGTGATATCAATTTAATGACTCCTGTACTCACATCTGCAATGCCTCAGCCGTAATTAAGACATAACGTGGTCCTAAAGTATATTTAAATTTAATAATAATAGTAAAAAGTGTTTATTTACAGCCACAAAAATATACACAATAAAAAACCTTTACCATAAAATAAACTTTCAAACTATGGGGTAGGTATAACTTGTGCATGTTATTTAATATACTGTTCCTTATTCGCTAGTGCACTTTATTCTATACCCTACATCATTAGTTTTTGAAGATATACAGGCAAATATACAAAGCAACGTTTATATTAGTAACATCTACACTCTTGTGGCATGCTAGTAAGAAGGCAACTAGTCACAATATATTCGAATCCCAGATTAACTCATAATTGCATAACACATGTTCGAATGCTCGATGAGGGGCCAAGCCGTGTCCGGTGGCAGGGTGGTCTGGGAACCAGCACATTGTCTGCAATCACCAAAAAACTCTATTTCTAACCATATGAGCAAAATGGGGCAAGCCCTATTTACTATTGTTAATTATAGAAGTAGGCAAAACGTGTAAAAGCAACGTGATAAATAAATGTCCTGGTCATTGTTTGATATAATTTATTGAAAATGAACTAGTGTTTAATTCATTCATACAAATTTCCTGTAACTGTAAACATTGTATCGAGCAACTGACTTTTTCGTAAATAATAGTTGTGTTGTTTCGTTTATGCTCATTAAATGTATACAACTGCAATCGACGTGGTAAATACTATTTAAAAATATAACCATAATTGTGATAATGATATGAGAAAAACAGTTAAATATGACAATTAGGCTATATAAATGGCATCGAACATTGTGTCCATCTTCCTATGCCCAAATAAGGCCACGAGTAAAAAAATAATACAAGCGCACAACAAAGTAGGTGGTTTGTCCAACAAGTTTTTAATCTGTCAACCTTGGTCCAGCTGGAGGGAATATTTCGTCACGTCACAGTTGACAGATGACTGACAAATTACGTTTCGCCAGCTCTCTTATTAATTTGACCAAAAGCGTATTCAATGGGCGGCCGGTGCGTGTTCGTCTGCGCGCACCTTTACTTCGCGTTACCTTCTTACTCGTTTTGTAGATATTCAATCAGCAAATCATTTTGTTTGTTGATTTTAACCCTCAATATCAAGGAATATCCAGGCAGCTTGGAAAAGGGCCGTATGTAGGGTAAGGGATGAAGACGAGAGCCATTTAGATTGGCTGCCTTGATGAGGAGCAGTGCAGGTGGTTCCAAATGGTTTGAAGTATGGTTTCCAGAGCTGCTGGTATTAATCACGTTTTTCCGTCAATAAGATATCCATTTTTTTTAATAAAAGATAACCAATATATCTTTTGTTATATCAGTGTTTTGTTTTATATATTCCTATCTGAACCGTCTTTAGAAACAAGTAAGGGTGGCAAAGGTATAACTGTGTTTGTTACAGATTCATCAGCCAATAATATTTGCTGAAATATAACTTTTGAAGCTAATACTAATTTAATTGGTTGAAACGTCAATCACATATAATATAATAATTAACTCTAGAAACTATGAATAAAGCACGAGCACAATATAAGTATTTTTCCCAAAAAAAACTTGAACACTGTAGAATCTCTTACTACAACCAAATCCCCATTCGCAAACTAGTGAGGGGATATGTTAATTTACGAGCACATGCACTCGCGTTTCAATTTTAATCCATGTCCATTAAACGAGGAGCTTTTACCTTATCAATTAAATGAAACCGTGTAGTGATAAAAGGTGCCATTGTGAGCCATTATCGGGTATTGAATGCTGATGACATTATTGCTATTAGTCAAGTGAGAACTGCACTGCAAGCCAACCAGTTCGTGTTTTACTTATTTGTCCTCCTTTTAAAGAGAATTCAATAAAATTCTTTCTCTTTGGCTATCACAACTTAACTATATGTTTTGGGGTGGATCCTGCAAATGTACAATATGTCGTGGGATTTTATATTAAAATAGAATCGAAGAGATACATTTCCTCATTCAATGTTAGCATCCATGTCGCTCAGAGTTTATATTCTCTTTATAATTTTAGATCATAGCCCTATTTTCAATATAAGCAGAATCAAGTTTTTTTCAAATATATAGTTAAGAGTTATGTGTAGTCACAATATTCATTTCAGAACTAATATTATCGAATGCTAACATCATATCTAAACATACGTTTCAATTTACTTCTGGATTTGTCTACTTATATTATTTTCGTATAACATCCACTCACAATTTCAATTATTAATTAACAGAGGTGGCTTTATACATTTATATAAAGCATTGCACTAAAAAGATAATGGTTACTAATTAGTCTGTCTTCCGAAAGCCAATGCATCAGCCAGATCAAGATATTAAAAGTTAATTGAACACTCAAGGTGTACGCGAAAGGGGCATTTTACTCGCATCCCTTTTATCTCAGCGCGCTTTATGAATCATATTATTGATGTGTTTAAGTGACAGACTTCGATTTTAAGCTAAACTAATTGTTTTGAAGGTTTATTTCGAAGGTAAATGCATACTTCCAATAATCACTACATAATATAAAACAAAATCGCTTTCTCTGTCCCTATGTCCCTTTGTATGCTTAAATCTTTGAAACTACGCAACGGATTTTGATGCGGTTAATAGATAGAGTGATTCAAGAGGAAGGTTTATATGTATAATAACATCCATTAAATAGCCAGAAGTGCGAAGGCCGAGCGGGTCGCTAATTAATAATATAGTGATAGCTAGCTTTCCTTCATACCAAAATTTAGTAGCTAGCAACAGCGACTAGTAGACTAGGTACTAGTACTAGTAACCATTCATACCAGTTCTGGCTTGTCCCGACTGTTGAAGTGTGAAGGTGACAGAAGAAATATGAAGTCTACGGTTGTGTAAAAACAAGCGTCAAAGTAGTACGTGAGTATATGTGTGAATAATTTCATATTATAAATAGGTGATCTACAGATAATCATCAATTGATAAGATATCAGATAACACAGTTTTGTGAATATATATTTCAAACTTTACACAGAGCATTTTTTCAACTAATTCTATAATTCCTGAGATTAAATATAAACTTAATAAATACAGATGAATCACCAACCCCCATTATCTAAAACTCTCCTACGAGATAACTTTTTAAATCGTCAAGACTTACTCATTACAATTAGCACGAAAATCCAAACCAACGCACTCTGAACTAAACAACCACTCTTACGTGACCTATCATCGAAGGCATTTGCTTACTAATCGCAGTTCTTGAAGGTATAATATACTGGTTGGTTCGCTTGTGAAGTGAATGTTGGTGCGTGACCGATTTATGCCGAGAAGAAACAATGCGATTATGTGGCACACCTGCTCAGGACCAACCCAAAATAACTTACTCCAATATTCTGTCCTGGCTTGGCTCTTTAATAGATAAGAACCAGCTGGATTTCTTCTGGCATATTGCTAGAACTGATACAGGGACTACGGGTTTTGCCTTGCTAATTTTGGGTGAAATACATGGACTTGTTACCATGATGAATAAACCTAAAAATATTGAAATAACTAGGAATTTTGTCGTAGTGCGGGACATAAAAAGAATGTTAACTAGCTGCCGTTCTTCCCGGCATGTCGTAGGAGGCGACTAAGGAACTGGGGGTTAAATAGTAACCTAGGAATATATCTCGAAGGTTCTGTCCACCCCGAAAGGGATTAAACGACGTGAATATATAATATGTATGTGTAACTAGAGAATATAAGAGAATATAGAGAGAGTTCTTCGTTATTTATTGTTCGACCCACCTTGATTAGTAAGTATAGTAGGAGATCTAAATAGGGTAAACAGTATGATAGGGAATAGTTATAGCCTATAACGACATTATATGTATAAGTCGATACGGAATACTGTCCTGTTGTGTCTTTCAAGCAACCTGGCTAATCATACGCCAAACCTATTTCGCAAAATTGCAGTTGGGCTAAGAACCTCTGACTACCCACAAGGGATAACTGTTCTGCGTATGTGTATGACCGAGATGCTTGATCAATGCCAAGATCTGAAGGAATGCCCATTGAGGCCATAAATTGATTAGTCAGCCTTCGCCGCGGCACCATTGAATGGGCCTCTTGCTTCTCATGCAATGTGCAGGGTGTGTTTCATTAGGCTATTCGGACTCCATTTCGTTTCATCAGTATGTTAAGAGAATGCTTATCAGTTACTTTTGTTCCTGGTATTATGTAGATGTTCAGAGATTAAGATAAAATAGAATATAATGTTTGGATTACTCCCGTACTAGTCTGGGATGTAGAAAGAATGCTAACTAGCTTCTTGACATGTCGTAGGAGGCGAATCATAGAGATACAAGGAAACCATTTAGCGATGGACTAGAAACCTAACATCAGAATTCCATATGACAACACCGTAATACATACATACACATTACGCCTGATTCCCTGTAGGGAGAGATCACGGATCCCCTTTACCGATCCTGACGAACTCACTTTCGTTTCATTGACACTCTACGTCTCCTCATACACACCGTAACGTTTATACTAAAAAGTGGCATAGAAAATATCGTAGGTTCTGTCCACCTCGAAAGTAAGTAGAATATATGTATAAGTCACAGCAAATGGGGTTGATACCATTTAAAAAAGATAAAGCTATAGATGACTGACAAGAGACGACAGGCGAAGTTTAACTCCTTACTGACACCATTGGTTGCTTCATGCACCTTCGATTCTAGACTACTGCCTTCCATTACGAAGCTAAGTGAGTCCGAAGCGCAGTGCACCAGCTATTAACGTTAAGGCCATCTGATGTCCGAACAGGTGTGGAGGGGGCAAAAAGAGCGCACGCGCCGCTTATCAGCCACCTTGCAGCCGCCGACAGGTGCAGCCATTGTCTCCCACACGGAAGTGCTACACATCGTCACTAACGCTCTCTTCCTGTGCCAATTGCGCACATATTTGGGGAATGCCCGAAAGGAACGTGTGAGTTGCTGTAAACAAACATATCATACACTCTAAGAGCATATTATTATAGCAAATACAAAAAATCTTAATTTGAATACAGGTACAAAAAGATCTCTTTATTATTCACTAATTATGTATGATGTAACTTGCGTACTAGGTAAAGGTTCGTATAGCATCTCCGCAATTGGGTAGCAGTTGATTCGTAGCTGCATCGAACTGAGCTGATAGTCAACAAGAAGACAGGGAGCTAGCTGAATAGAGACACGCCTGGTAGTCAGAGGTTTTAAGGCACCGTGGTTACTACGTATCGCTAATCAAGGTCCACATTTCACTGGATATCAATCACTCAATGGGGCAGATAGGTCGTAAGTTCCTCACACTTCATATATGTTAACAAGTAATAGATTTCCTTACGATACCTTCCCTTACTGAAATTGTAATTGCTTACATATAGAGTATAGCTATATGTGACATGTTGCTGGTCCATTGCCAACTAGATTCCGTATATCTTTCCCCTCTCAGGTCTTGCCTGGACAGACAGATATTAGCCAGTTGTTCACCGTTGTTATTGCTGTTGTTGTACTAATTACCGTGGTAGTCTGGGACGTAAATAGAATGCTTTTATTTTCTTCCTGTTCTAAAGCCTGTATGAATAAAGAACTAAACTCTGAAGGTTAAGTGACTATTGAAACTATTGAGTGAAGATTTTTTTCCGAATCAATATTTGATATCAATAACATCACAGTCCTGTATACTATGCAACTATGTAAAGTGTACCTAAATAAAAATTATATTTTTAAGACTTTAAATGAAATGAAATGAAATGAAATGAAATGAAATGAAAATCTTTTATTCAACATAAGGATATTGATATCACTTATTGAACGTCAAAAAAAAAAAAAAAAAACATTTTTCATAAAAATATGTCATTAACATAAAAATTATTCTTAAAATAAATCAATTTAGATTAATAAAACTAAAACTAATGGCACTTCGTAAAGTCAAACTCTGCAGAGAAGAAATGCCAAGAAACTCTGCAGACAATGTGTACATTAAATTTAAAAATACATAATTCATTAGAACATGATCAAAGCTTCACATCCAACAAATAGTGTTTAATAACAAATTTAAGGAGAGTCCCAATAAGAACCGGAACGTGAAGCCATGATCACACAAAAATGAAACGTCACAAAACATCATTTATATAGTCTTTAACGGTGTAGTAGCCCTTCTCCATCAGCATCGCTTTAGTGCCAACTTTAAATTTTTCTAAAGGTAAGGACTTGATAGACTCTGGAAGTTTGTTGTACATTTTTATGCCCAGGCCCATAAACGAATCGTTTATTCTTTTAAGTCTAGAGCCACTATAATACAATTTATTTTTATTGCGTGTGTTACAATTATGAATTTCTCTTACAAGTTTGTATTCATTAATATTTTTTTTAACATAGACTAAGTTGTCATATATATATTGAGAAGCCACAGTCAGAACATTTATTGTCTTAAATATATCTCTTAAAGACTCACGAGGGCCCATACAGTAGATCGAGCGAATGGCTCTCTTCTGCAGCACAAATACTGAATTAATATCAGCAGAATTGCCCCACAAAAGAAGCCCGTATGACATGACGCTATGAAAATAACCAAAATACACAAGTCTCGCTGTGTCCACGTCAGTCAGGTGTCTAATTTTTTTTACGGCGTAGGCAGCAGAACTTAGCCTTTTCGCCAGACCACCGATGTGCTCACTAAACTTTAATTTTGAGTCCATTGTGAGTCCCAAGAACGTAGTGGACCCCACAATATCTAGAGCCACATTATTAATTACGATGCTAGTAATTGAACTCCTAACATTAGGCAAAGTAAACCTTACACATTTAGTCTTACTACAATTAAAAGCAAGATTGTTTATTCTAAACCATTGCTCCACCTCCGAAATCACATTACATATCCTTTCTGTTTCGTCTTTTCTTCTACTAACTTTAAATAATATTGAAGTGTCATCCGCAAACAACACCATGTGGCAACGGCCCAGACTTAAATAAGGTAAATCATTTATATAGACCAAGAAAAGGAAGGGCCCAAGAATGGAACCCTGCGGAACCCCCATAGCAGCCAAGCTGCCGCTCGATCGAGCTCCGCCGAACTCAACACTCTGGATCCTTCCCCTCAGGTAACATACAATCAGATCTAGTGCCCTATCACCTATACCGTAATGTTTAAGCTTCATGATCAGAGTTTTGTGGTCCACGCAGTCGAACGCCTTAGAAAGATCGCAAAAGACACCCAGAGTATCCTTTGCTTCCTCCCAGGACCCAAATATATATTTCATAAGATCAACCCCAGCATCTGTTGTTGATCGACCCTTTGTAAAGCCAAATTGTTGCTTGTTGAAAATATTATAACTATTAAAATGTACTTGTAATTGATTTAAAATAAGTTTCTCAAATATTTTGCTAAAAGCTGGTAGTATTGAGATAGGACGATAGTTAGCAGGGTCAGTGGTACTACCAGATTTAAATAATGGAATGATTTTACCGTATTTCATCTGATCAGGAAACTCTCCGCATTTAATACATTGATTAAATATAATGTTCAACTCAGGTGCAACTAAATCTACAATGGCTGAATAAACCCTTACTGAATGGCCCCACAGATCAGACGTTTTCTTTTTCTGGAGTGATTTAAAACATTTGATGACATCTATTGTACTGATTTCTCTGAAACCAAAACAACTGTCACATTTTGGCACATTCTTTTCTAATATAAATCTAGCACTCTCTGAACAAGATCTTAGTGGCTCAGTTATTGAGATAGGAATTTTGGAAAAATAACTTTGAAACACATTAGATATCTTCTGATTGTCTGTAATTACCTTATTATTTACTATAAGTTTAGGTTCTTTTATGTAAACACGAGTACAATGTGATATGCTTCCTTCTGTCCAGTACCTCGTTATAGAAGGCTTAGATAGGGTCTTTTTATATATGTACTAGTAGGTGATTAATTTTTTATTAATTTCAAAGTCAAAGGTTTTTATTCAACATAAGTACAAATGCAGTACATTCATTGAAAGTCAAAACATTTGCCTGACACTGTTTGTCTCTTAGCATTGAAATTCTACCGTTGATTTGAAATTTGAATCTTTAACTTACTACTATTATTATAGAACATTCCAATACAGTGATTCTAACCCCATATTTATCACTTTACATCCCATCTATACACATAGCAGCCTATTAGAGCACAATAGGCACTTAGTTCCCTCTAGATGGCCAGTAATAGTCGGTGATTAGGCCACCAGATGCAGCGGAGGAATGTTGGCAGCTTCTCAACTGGTGCAAGACAATGGCTGCCACTGACATTTGCGGCGATGGGACCACTGCGGAAACACAAGTTCATCAATGCCCTCATTTCACTAATTTGCATACCGTAGAAAGCTAATTTGTTACCAATATGTCGTAAGGACTAAGGGATAAAGTGTCATTGAGTGATGAACTATTAACGAACATAAGTATAAATGTATAAGCTAAACTGCAAAGTTCACGATACGTGCACGAAATAATATATGTACTTACTCGTAGTTAACACCATTTATACGGGTGCGGTCTATTTGGTAGAAACTTGATACTCCGAAACCTATTTGGGATAACTGACTTCGCAGAAACTTCTTTAGTCGATCATTTATTAGGCATAAAAAATATTTGACATAAATATTTTTAGGCATAATGTGCTTATGACCGAATTTAGAATGGCATACATTTAAGATAGTAGAATTTTTATTGGCATATTTACCTTTGGCATAGTTAAAATTTTGTATAATATCATTTAGCATAACGTTCATTTAGAGTACAGATTATTTGGCATAATTTGACTAGGCATACTATGAAGATCATAGAATTTCAATTAGAATAATATAGATTGGGTTACTTTCTTCTTTAAAAATGCGTAGGTTAGGTTAGGTTAGAACTGTGACCTCTTATGACCAGAAACGAACATGCTCTCATGGGCAAGGATATAAAAACCAAATAATTATCATTAAATCAACTTTTATTTGTTACAATTACTAAAAAAAACAATTAAATTAATCAGAAAATAAAATTTAAATTTAAATCATAAAAGATGATTCTTGCTGTAAGCATTATGCGAAATGATGGTTCTACTTTTAAATAGTTATGGATAAGAAATATATGCCAAAAGATGAATCTGGTTTTGAACTTTCTGCGATGTGATGATTATACATTGTGATTATTATGGATACCAAAATTATGCGTACAGATAATTCTGACTTACAGAATTATGGGTTTCAATGTATGCTAAATGAGTTAATGCCAAACGATATTCTGCGAAAAGAGGTTTATGCTATTAGTTGTTATGCAATATAAAATTATTACTTGAAAAGTTCTACTATAATAGGTGTACCCCATTTATACACGTAGCAATGGTAAAGTTGACCAAGGGTGTGTCTTCGTCGTTCTGCCCATCCTGACAAGGATTAAGTAAACTAGTTTGCATGACGTTGTTATATGGAGGTCTGGGACTAGATTTAAATGTAGTTATGAATCTTCGTTTATGTTTACTAAAAATGATACATTAATATACACCAAAAAGTAGTTACAACTGTAACTGCATACATGAATTCACGACAGGTCACTATTACATCAGAGGGCTTAAATACTTGAGAGATAAGCAGTTAAACTATCCCATATTTAATCTTTAACTAATTAAACAAACAATTCAATCTATCTAAAAAAGGTACATTTATTTGTCAGGAATGGGATGAACCGGAACCAGTGAGTAATAAGCAGCAATTCACTCTCCTATAAGGAAACTAGCATAACGAGCGTGTATGTACCCACTAACTAAAATAGTAAGTCTTAAGCAATAAAATAGAACTTCCGTAGCATAGACAATGCGCAGCTCAGAGCAAGATCCCTTCTAAAACGAGAGAGAGCTGCAGTGCATAACTGCAGGCGCCAGGCGTCTGTCTACGCTATGTTGGCACTCGCCGTAAATAAACACTGGCCACGTCTGATCCTATGACTTGTTGTTTATTTAAGTACCAGATGTCTCTGGCTGAATGGGGAGCTTCCATACGCACCCGAACGTCTTCTAATAAATATAAACTTCTGTTCCGATTATTTCAATATGGCTTCCGTTTTGGCGCCTTGTTTAGCGGTTGAGAATTTGCTTACCTTTTGCTTACTTACCTCACTTTCTTACACGTTGGTGATCCCGTGTATATACGTACATTTCAGGTCCCTTTTACGTCGACAGCCCGTATAATACAAGAGTTTTGTATCTCAGTGTAAAGTTGTTACGAATTAGAAGATTTCTTCAAAATACTTTTGCGGCGACGCATCACAGGGATTACTATCGGGAGCTACGATAAACAAATTATTTGAAAGCAAACCAAAGCCAGAATGATGATTCTGAGTGAAACATGAAAACTCAAAGTATAGTCCTTTTCAATTGACTTACAATCAACTTCGTAGTCACTCAATCGTTATCACTAAACGCAACATACTCAGCTGAAACAGAACATTGCTAGCAGACAGATTGCTAGTCCATTGCCTGTTGATTCCTTTATCCTGAAAAAGCCTTTGAAATGACGAAATTTGACACATTTATACTAACCTCACACCATGAAGTGATATTGAACTACGATTTTGCAAAAAACTGTTAATGGACTTGGGTCCCTTTTGTAACCCAATCGCCTTTCAAGAGTTGTACGTCCCAGATAACATGGAATGTACAATATAATCTACATTCCGATACGTTACTGCTAAAGTAAAACCAAGCGTATCTCTGTGTGAGTCTAATATGCTTATTATAACTGCCAATGCCAATTAGTCTAAGACGTAAAATGACTGCAAACGTGATATCTATCTCGCGCAATCAAACCAAAAGGCATCTAAAGAATTAGGAATCAATCAAATATATTGTAAGCTTGACTTTAATCTTCAATGTTTCCTATTCATACTATCACAACTCCAATATGAATGCAAAAGAGTACCGACCAAGATTCTATATCTTTGAGGTGTATCCTAAAAGGGGTTAAAGGACGTGAATATATGCATGTAGGTATACAAGTTGGCGCTCCACTTGTGCGCTATCGAGCAGAGCGGGCGCCACGGCGGCGGCAGCCCACTGCCAATGTTGTTTAGTGCTGCAGCTTCCACTATTCTCACAGAATACGCGCACTTCACGGCTTTTATCTGTAGAGAGGTTAAATAGAAACATTCACGAAATTTAATCTCTTGCGGGATAGACCCGTTCAGATATAATATTTCCTAGGTCATTTTTTATCATAAATCAATCTTGGGATATATTCCTTTTACCACTAGTCCCTTAGTCTCCCCCTACGAGATGCAGAGAAGAACAGCAGCTAGTTAACATTCTTTTTACGTCCCAACTAGCACGTGACTGCATATTCAGACACGCAATTAGGGATTTCTCAAATAATATTTTAATATACTTCTCTGTATACATTACTGAAGGCTCTGTTCCGTTGATTCGTAAAAAATATGCTCAATTGATGCCGTTCTGCAAATTCAAGTTTAAACACACATAATATATAAAATAATTCGACGTAGCTCAGTTGTTTGGGGCTTGACTCTGTATCAGTTCGAATCCTGCTTGAGCATGTACCAATGGAAATGAAGATTAATGAATTTCTATGTACATATTCGTGATAAAATAACATTTACGAGAATGCGTCGAATACTACGGTGAGGGAAAACATCGTTAGGAAACCTACCTGTTCCTCGACCAGGTAATAGTTTGTGCTTGTAAATGGCGACATGGCTTACCACCTGTCACATTGTGTACTGACTATCTGGTCAACACATGGGTTCAAGGTGGCCATAGAATTACT